>JACEEZ010004362.1:125000-137500 GCA_016584305.1 Chionoecetes opilio | reverse complement strand
AAAACATTTTAGATGAAACATATCAATAGAAGCGGATTTTCATTAGCTTTTCATTGATATATTTCGTTTTCTGATAAATGAATTAGAACCATGCATAAATTAGCGTTAACTAAAAACATAACCATCAATCGGATCGGCAAGTAAAAAAGTGTTCCATGAACACAGTAGACTATGGTTTATCAGTATAAATGATACACTGTTATCTTCGTAAATGATTGTTCTATAATATTATCAAATAAAAAACTGTAAAATACACTAAAGAAATTCCATTATGAGACTGAAGTAATATACATGAACCCAAGTAATTCCTAACCTAACATAACCTAATTTAACATAACCTAAATCTAACCTAAACTAACCTAACCTTACCTAACCTAACCTAAACTAACCTAACCTTAACTAATCTAACCTGACCTAAGCCTAACCTAAACTAACCTAACCTTAACTAACCTTACCTAAACTAACCTAACCTAAGCTAACCTAAACTAAACTAACCTATTATTTCTCCGTTACTCTTTCTCTTGTTATTTTTTCCCCGACTATCTTGTGGTTTAAATAGGAATTACATAAGAACATAAGAATATAAGGAAGCTACAAGAGGCCGTGAGACCTACACGAGGTAGTTCCTGTTCCATCCATGAATTTATCTAGCCTCCTACTCCACTGTAACCACCTGACGACTGAGTCCATTCCAATCATTTACCACCTTATTTGTGAACCAGTTTTTCCTTTTTTTTTTTAATCTACGCTTTTCAGCTTGAATCCGTTACTTCTTGTTCTACTCTGGTTAATAGCCGTAAGAACTTTTCCTACATCGCCTTTATTGTATTCCTTTATCCATTTAAAAACTTCTATCAGATCGCCTCTTACTGTACGCCTCTCGAGTGAGTGTAATTTTAATAGCTTCAATCTCTTCTCATAACTAAAGTTATGCATCCCATGAATAATTTTGGTCATCCTTCTCTGCACTGATAGGTGCAGAGAAGGATGTACCAAGAACATACATAAGAAAATATAGAGAAAAACATAGCACTACGAAGGCTATATCCATCTTGTAACACGGAGACCAAAACTGAACCGCATAGTCTAGGTGAGGTCTGACTAGAGCCAAATAAAGCTTTAGAATAACCTCAGCACTTCCACTTTTAACACTCGGTTTAACACTCGGAATTGGTTTAGGACTTTAGGTGATGTTGAAATAGAATATAAAATGAGGAGTAACGGAGCAGGTCAAAGCAGGTCAGGTCAAGACAAGGTAATTATTATGAGTTATTATGACACACATGTGTGTGTGTGTGTGTGTGTGTGTGTGTGTGTGTGTGTGTGTGTGTGTGTGTGTGTGTGTGTGTGTGTGTGTGTGTGTGCGTGTGTGTATATATGCAGCAGTAGGTTGGTGTTCAGTTGTTTTTTAACATCACAAAGGACTGGCCAAGGGCAAAAAAAAAAAAGGTAACCCCCAAAAAAGAAATGTGTCTTGTGTTGTCATATAGTTGGTCTTCATATAGTCAGTCTTTTTCACAAATGTTAATTCAATTGTGAATAAAAGTATTGAATCTGAATCTCTCTCTTTCTCCTCTCTCTCTCTCTCTCTCTCTCTCTCTCTCTCTCTCTCTCTCTCTACCCGTCAGGGTGGCTCGGTTGGTAGAGCTGCGGGATCGCGTGTAGCGTCCCTGGATTCGGTCAGCGGTTCGAGCCAAAGCCTTCTCTATGTAAAAGCCTGAGTCTGGGAGAGCGGGATGGACGTGACGTCACGAGCTGAGTCTGCTCCGCGAGTCAGTAGGAGCCGAGCTTTCAGCATGTGAGGATGTACGGGCGGTATAAGATATACTGTTATCTTTGGAAATGTTTGTTCTATAATATTATCAAATAAAAAACCGTAAAACACACTAAAGAAATGCCATTATGAGACTCTCAAGAAATATGCATGAACTTAAACTCTTCGCCATTTAATATTTTACTCGCAAACATTTTACATGGTGAATACCAATAGAAGCGGAATTTAATTAGCTTTCCATTGTTATATTTTGTTTTCTGATAAATGAATTAGAACCATACATACATTAGCGTTAACTAAATAAATAACATCATCAAACGGGAAAAATTACCGATTTCATGACCTTTTTTGTTAGTTAACGCTAATTTATGTATGGTTCTAATTCATTTATCAAAAAACGAAATATAGCAATGGAAAGCTAATTAAATTCCGCTTCTATTGATATTCTCCATGTAAAATGTTTTTGAGCAAAATATTAAATGGCGAAGAGTTAAAGTTCATACATATTTCTGTGTGAGTCTCATAATGGCCTTTCTTTAGTCTGTTTTACGGTTTTTTTATTTGATAATATTATAGAACAAACATTTCCGAAGATAACAATATATCTTTTATATGATAAAACATATATTAGGTACGAAATTACCCGATTTCATGATGTTATGTATTTAGTTAACGCTAATTTATGCATGCTGCTAATTCATTTATCAGAAAACAAAATATAGCAATGGAAAGCGAATTAAATTCCGCTTCTATTGATATTCTCCATGTAAAATGTTTTCGAGAAAAATATTAAATGGCGAAGAGTTTAAGTTCATGCATATTTCTTGAGAGTCTCATAATGGCATTTCTTTAATGTGTTTTACGGGTTTTTATTGATAATATTATAGAACAAACATTTCCGAAGATTAACAATATATCTTTTATACTGATAAACATATAATTAGGTAGGTAAACTTGTCATCTCGGTGGCCTCGTACAGACGCCGTCCGTGACGTCATAAATCTCAGGCGCAGGCCTTTATAGATTGAGACGGCCTTGTTCGAGCCCACCAAATTCGTCCTGGCGTGGTGGCGCTTTTTATAGTCAATAAACTTGTAGTTGGTGCTTGCAAAGTTTCTAGATAGGATCAAAGTATCTTATCTTATCTCTCTCTCTCTCTCTCGACCATTCATCAACATTGCTATTTTTCCTCTTTTTTATTTCTTTAATTATGCACGTTAATACTAATAATAATATATAATATAATAATGCTAATAATAATAATAATACCGTCTTATTTTTCTTCATCGTTTCTCTTATACGTGCAGTACAAACAAAAAATATAGGCTAAAAAGAATGACTATATAACAAGACTAACTAATAATCAAGGAAATTGCCTTGCTATGCTAGACTATTTATTCCTTCTTATCGCTTAAATACCCTCATGTATGCATAATGAACCCTGTACACTGTTATATAGAGATGGACGGGAGGGGAGGGGGGATGGGGGGAGGATAATGATAACTCATTAATAAAATAAGCAAGGTTTTAGACTTATGACTATGCTATAATCCTCCTATAATCTTTCACTACTCAGCTAGCCAGCTATTCTTTGTCGTCTTACTCCCACCATTTATTATCTCATTAACATAAATAATTAATATAATACAAGAAATATACAAAACAAAAGTTAAAGCTTCCTCTTATCCACCTGTTTCCTCCCCTTAGCCGGAGGGAAGGAGGTAGATGGACGGGAGGGGGAGGGGAAGGGGAAGGGGGAGGTTCCTCTTATCCACCTGTTTCCTTCCCTTAGCCAGAGGGAAGGAGGTAGATGGACGGGAGGGGGAGGAGAAGGGGAAGGGGGAAGGTTCCTCTTATCCACCTGTTTCCTCCCCTTAGCCGGAGGGAAGGAGGTAGATGGACGGGAGGGGGAGGGGAAGGGGAAGGGGGAAGGGGGAAGTTCCTCTTATCCACCTGTTTCCTTCCCTTAGCCAGAGGGAAGGAGGTAGATGGACGGGAGGGGAGGGGAAGGGGAAGGGGGAAGGGGGAGGTTCCTCTTATCCACCTGTTTCCTTCCCTTAGCCAGAGGGAAGGAGGTAGATGGACGGGAGGGGGAGGGGAAGGGGAAGGGGGAGGTTCCTCTTATCCACCTGTTTCCTCCCCTTAGCCGGAGGGAAGGAGGTAGATGGACGGGAGGGGGAGGGGAAGGGGAAGGGGGAGGTTCCTCTTATCCACCTGTTTCCTTCCCTTAGCCAGAGGGAAGGAGGTAGATGGACGGGAGGGGGAGGGGGAAGGGGAAGGGGGGAGGTTCCTCTTATCCACCTGTTTCCTCCCCTTAGCCGGAGGGAAGGAGGTAGATGGACGGGAGGGGGAGGGGAAGGGGAAGGGGGAAGGTTCCTCTTATCCACCTGTTTCCTTCCTTTAGCCAGAGGGAAGGAGGTAGATGGACGGGAGGGGGAGGGGAAGGGGAAGGTGAAGGGGAAGGAATATAGAAAGGAAGGAAGGAAAGTAGGAAAGAAGGAAGGAAAGTATATAGGTAGGTAAGAAGGAAGGAAGGAATATAGAAAGGAAGGAAGAAAACTAGGAAAAAAAGGATAGGTAGGAAGGAAGGAAGGTGGAGGTGTGTCAGGGTGTTGGTGGGGTGGGAGGGGTGATGTGACTTGCAGGGAGGGGTGGTAGGGTGTAGGGTTGAAGGGTGTGTGGCAGGTGGCAAGGTATAAGGTGTATGGTGGGGGTGGCAGGGGTGATGTGACTTGCAGGGTGTGGGAGTGGGGTGGTAGGGTAGAAGGGAAGGAAGAAAGGTATTTAGATAGAGGTGTGGTGGGGTGTCGAGAGGTGGGGGTGGCAGGGGTAGGGCGGTAGGGTGTAGGGTTGAAGGGTGTGTGGGAGGTGGGCAGGGTGTAAGGTGTAAGTGGCTCTGGTTTGTCTTCTTCACCTGGTGGGGGAGGCGTTGGGGTACCTGGGGGGGGGGGCAACGCGTTCTCATCTGGGCAGGGGAGGAATCACGAAATATATCAATGGAAAGCTAATAAAATTCCGCTTCTATTGATATGTTTCATGTAAAATGTTTTCTCGCAAAATATTAAATGGTGAAGAGTTTAAGTGAATATTAACTTCATCCATATTTCTTCACTCTCTCATAATGTCATTTTTTTAGTGTATTTTACAGTTTTTTATTTGATAATATTATAGAACAAACATTTACGAAGATAACGGTATATCATTTATACTGATAAACCATAGGAAGGGAAATGGGAGTGATGTTCGAAAATGTCCGGAATCGCAAAACTGGCCTCCACTGGAAATAGCCCAAAATGAGTAGCAAGTCCAGTATAGAGTAGTCTTTGGTTCTTCTTATGTTCTCTCTCTCTCTCTCTCTCTCTCTCTCTCTCTCTCTCTCTCTCTCTCTCTCTCTCTCTCTCTCTCTCTCTCTCTCTCTCTCTCTCTCTCTCTCTCTATATATATATATATATATATATATATCTTGCTGCTTCGACATCTCTTCCCATCCTCAACTCCTTTGCATTCCGTGGTTATTTTTTTTTTCTCTCTCTCTCTCTCTCTCTCCTCTCTCTCTCTCTCTCTCTCTCTCTCTCTCTCTCTCTCTCTCTCTCTCTCTCTCTCTTGCTCCTTCGACATCTTTTCCCTTCCTCAACTCTCCTCTCTTCCCTCCCTTCCTCTCCTCCTTTGCATTCAAGGACATCTTCGAAACTTTGGAGCGACTTCGTTCGGTCTGAATATGAGGACTTACACTCCTGGGAAACTTACTGGTTAATGCGACATAAAAGTGCATGAAAAGTGTGAGCTTGGCGAGTGAGGCAGGAAAGAATTCTACTTAACACAGATTTATTCTCTCTCGTCTCTCTCTTTTTCTCTTTCTATCTCTCCATCTCTTTGTCTCTGAATAAAATTTGGTTATCTTCATTTATGTCAACAATGAAAAAGGAATGTGTGGAAGATAAGATAAATAATAGAAAGAAGCCTCGAGTAACCAAAAAAGATATATGCAATGACATTTTTATTATCATTTATGCTATTACTATTTTCATTATTATTCCTATCATTATTATTATTACTACTGTCATCATTATCACTATTGTTACTATTATATTATCATTATTGTAATCACTATTATTATCATCATTATATTTATTATCCTCACATCCTTCAGCAGTGGCGTAGAGGTTGCATGCTTAACTCACAACCGAGATGTTAATAAGGTTCAAGAGGACACTGACTCTATTCATGACTTTATGTATCCCTTTAACGCCCAGATCTTTCCTTTGCTATATGAAATCGTCTGTTGTTAGCCATATAATTACGAAAAAATTACTTGATATACCAAATTAGCTCGTGGACAAGGATACTAAGCAGGTCAGATCTATAAAATATTGGTTATATTTATGAAAATCGTCTAATGGTATCCAAATTACAATAAAAATTACGTTCTGGGCCTCAAAGAGTTAACCCTTTGAGGCCCAGAACGTAATTTCCATTGTTATATGCCTACCATTAGACTATTTTAATGAATGCAAGCAATATTCTATAGATGTGTCCTGTTTAGTACCCTTGACCACTAGCTAATTTGGTATATTAAGATACTTTTTCGTAATGGTTAACAGACGATAATACATACTAGCAAAGGAAATATCTTGGCGGGAAGGGGTTAAAGCTCACAGTCGTATTCGCACTCACTACCTGACTGCCAAACCTGTTCCACTCACCCGCCAGTCTCAAGTCAGACAGAGATCAAACATGTTGGAGAAGGAAAAGGCTTAGAGGAAGAAGAGAAGGAGGAAGACGAAGAGGAGGAAGATAAAAAGGAAGAGGAGGAGGTGGATGCAGAAGAGCAGGAGGAGGAACACATAGGAACACAAAGGAAGAACAAACATAAACATTCTTGTTGGTCCTTACGAAGTTGTTTGTGATCAATTACACTACTGGAATTTAATCGAAATTTAGAGACAGGATAGAAAATGATAAGGCTCCTCCGCACTCTCCAGTCCCTTCATCTGAGGCTGGCTGGAAAGGAAGAAGCAAAAAAGAACAAAAGAAGAGAGGAAGGAGAAAATGGAGAAGAGATGGATAAGGAACATAGAGAGAGGAATAAGTAGAGAAAGATGAGGTGGAGGAGAAGGAAAGAAGGATGTCGTGGTATAATAATAGAGGTAGGAGGTGGAGGAGGTGGAGGAGGAGGAGGAGGAGAAGGAGGAGGAGGAGGAGGAGGAGGAGGAGGAGGAGGAGGAGGAGGAGGAGGAGGAGGAGGAGGAGGAGGAGGAGGAGGAGGAGGAGGAGGGAGGAGGAGGAGGAGGAAGAGGAAGAGGAAGAAGGAAATAAAGATGTGATGGAGGTAGAGGAGGAGGAGGAGGAGGCTGATTTGCATATCAAGGTTGCCTCAGGCTTGGTCCCTCCCTGATAGTTTGAGAGCCCGACCTCCTCCTCCTCTTCTTCCTCCTCCACCGCTTACTTTTCCATTTCCTCCACTAAAAATAAAGGAGATGCCTCTTCCCAGTATGACCGTATAAGGTAATGTGGTGTTCTTGTCTTTCTCTTCGTGTGTGTGTGTGTGTGTGTGTGTGTGTGTGTGTGTGTGTGTGTGTGTGTGTGTGTGTGTGTGTGTGTGTGTGTGTGTGTGTGTGTGTGTGTGTGTGTGTGTGTGTGTGTGTGTGTGTGTGTGTGGGAGAGGTATTGTGCTCAGAAATGAATGACCAACGCTTAGCATTATATTACGTTAATACAATAAATACAGTAGGATTTAAATGAGAACGCAATGGTTTCACAAATACGTCTTTCCTTAACATGTCACAATATTTTCCTCAATATGCATAAAAATGTAGTATTTGACTCTTAAGGCCCCCATCCACGGTGCGATCTGGTCTAGAGACCATCGGATAAATCTGGTTGGATCCGACCAGATTGGATCGTGTATGGGGTGATTTTGGTCTGTCCGACCGACTGACAGTTGATCGGATGGCGACCAAGCAGTGTTTGGTTTTTAATACCGCCAACTCATCTGGTTCAGGCCGGATCGCACGGTGTGTGCTGATCGTGAGGCCAACCGTCAGTTTCGCCACTGACAGCGTCGCGAGAGGATTACCAAGATTATTTGTTTCTTTGAAGACAAGCACTTTTGGACAGAATTCATCCAAATATATAGAAAACTATGCATCAATCAATCAATCAATCATTGGGGGAATACGCCGGGGGGCGCGTCGCCTTGCCCATCCTACGACGCCACACCCGGGGGTCACCACGCGCGAGTTCCCATGCAGGCTCCTTTCCAATGCCAAGCAACTCTCGACAAGAAACATCAACTTGCCCCAGCCACGAGCCTTGTGGGCGCCTCCTAGGCCTCCTCCACGCCGGATTGTCTCTTACAGATACAAACCGATGGGAAGGATCGGTTTCAGGGTAGCGTGCCACATGCTCATATAGCCGAAGTTGGCGCTGACGGACTATGCAGGTAATTGGCCTCGATTCAGTCTCACGGTGCAATCGCTGATTTGACACGTAATCATCCCAGCGATACCCTATGATTCTGCGAAGACACTTATTACCAAAGGCATCGATTCGCCTCTTTAAGTCACTATTTAGTGTCCAAGTCTCACAACCATAGAGTAAGACAAGGATCACAAGCGACTTGAAGATCCGGATCTTTGTCCTCCTGCACAGGTACCGACAACGCCAAATACTCCTGCTGAGCGAGTCCATAACACCGTGGGCTATGCCACTCCGCCGTAAGACTTCTTGACGTGACCCGCCATCATTATGAACTGCGCTACCAAGGTATGTAAAACTTTCCAAGATCTCAATGTCCTCGCCGCACGCATGAACAGACTACTGTTTCATCTAGTAAGCCTCCAAACACCTGGACCTTGATCTTAAGCCAGGAGACCTCAAGTCCCAAAGGCTTTGCCTCCTCGTGCAGCGCCTCGAGAGCCATCCCAGGATGGACCCACCATTACCAGGACCTCCAGCGACTCAGCAAAGATTACTTGGCAAGAAAAAAACTTGACATCGGCAAAAACAAGATCAGTGATCTTGGTGTTGCCGAGGGGTGCTCCACAATCACTTTGATCTACAACTTTTCCCAATACCCAGTCCATACAAGTGTTGAAAAGTGATGGGGCAAGAACGCACCCTTGCCTCACTCCTGTATTAACAGGAAAGAAGCTGGATACACCTCCCCCACACTTCACAGCACTCTTAGTCCCAGAGTACAGACCAGTCAACAAACCAAAAGTCCTTGCAGGAATCCTGCGAAGTCGCAGAAGATCTCAGAGTGTCTCACGATGCACTGATTCAAACGCCTTCTTGAGATCAACATAGGCTGCAAGCATCCCCTGTTGAAACTCACGTCGGCGTTCCACCAGGACACGAAACTATGAATGTTCGTGGGGAATAAAAATCAAAGAGTATATGGATAAATATAAGAAAAATGCAGCTTATGAAGTATTGGTAGAGAAAGTCAAGGAGCGACAGTGAGTCTAATGTTGAAACAGTAAAAAAAAATGGACAAAAAAGAGAAGTGTGTTCCGGAAATATATTAAGAAAATAACTGCCTCTATGAAATTTGGTGCGAGCGCGGATGATGTTTACGCTCCTCAGTTGTGGCATCAGCTCCCATCAAAAGTTATTCCTCGTTGCATAGAGCCATCATGAGAACTGCCTTCCACGATTTCTATCACCAACTGAATTGATCCTGAGGTGCGGTCGGATCGTGAGTGGTGTGGTAGGATATCCATCGGATCAGGTCTGTCGGATCAGGTCTGTCGGATCAGGTCTGTCGGATCAGGTCTGTCGGATCAGGTCTGTCGGATCAGGTCTGCCGGATCAGGTCTGTCGGATCAGATCTGTCGGATCAGGTCTGTCGGATCAGGTCTGTCGGATCAGGTCTGTCGGATCAGGTCTGTCGGATCAGGTTTGTCGGATCAGGTCTGTCGGATCAGGTCTGTCGGATCAGGTCTGTCGGATCAGGTCTGTCGGATCAGGTCTGGCGGATCAGGTCTGGCGGATCAGATCTGTCGGATCAGGTCTGTCGGATCAGGTCTGTCGGATCAGGTCTGGCGGATCAGGTCTGTCGGATCAGGTCTGTCGGATCAGATCTGTCGGATCAGGTCTGTCGGATCAGGTCTGTCGGATCAGGTCTGGCGGATCAGATCTGTCGGATCAGATCTGTCGGATCAGGTCTGTCGGATCAGGTCTGTCGGATCAGGTCTGTCGGATCAGGTCTCGCACAGTGGATGGGGCCTTTACAATAATGATAAATTTGCCTCAGGGTTACGTCAACAATATGACAACAATTTAGCTTAATAAAGACTTGCCTTTTTTTATCTTTATCTATATCATATCCACTCCTTTTTTCCCCGTTTTAATGAATCTTTCTTTATATATTTGAACCATTGCTTGTATTTGTATTGTATTCTTTCGCATACGATAATTCCAAATCGAGCGAGGCATTTTCGTTTTTTTCCATTCAGAGGATGCTTACTACAGACGGACGATTTCTATGCCTTCCTTCCATTGTTTTTTCCTTTCAACCACATTCAGCGTTTTCTGTAGCTTTTGTAAGGCGACGTTAGTTGCAGCGATGGTTTGTAGTCGTCGTGGCGTGAGGGAAGTAAAGGAAACCGTGAGCGTCTTCAAGAGGTAGACTTCGGTAATCAATGCCGCGACGAGTTGAGACAAAAGAAAGTCTTAGGCCGGACGGGAACGAGGCAACCCTGGTGTCTTTTGTTTTGGCTCTCCGGTACCCAGGCGCTCCCCCTCCCCTCCCCTCCCCCTCCCCCTCCCCCCCTCCCCTCCCCTCCTCGCTGGCTCATTAACAGGCCAGGTGGATGTAGACATTATGTACCTGCGACGACACGAGAGACTGTGTTCGAACCGGCAGAAAGTTCCGTGTTGGAAAGTTAGAATTACATGACAACTAAGCATCCTAGATAGAAATAATATATGGAGTAAATATTAATGAGACGTCTAATTAATCTTCCCTTCCTAAACTACCATAATGTACCTGCAACGACACGAGAGAGTGTGTTCGAACCGGCAGAAAGTTTAGTGTTGGAAAGTTAGGAATACATGTCAATTATGCATCCTAGATAGAGACAATGCATGGAGTGAATATTTATGAGTAAAAAGACGTATACTTCCTCTTCCCTACCTTAAATCCTTACCTAACCTTACTCTAACCTTAACTAACCTTACAGGAAAAAAAACAGCGATGAAAAAATATATGATGAGCCATTCCTACTCTAAAACCTTACCTATTCCTATCCTAACCTTACCTATCATTACCCCAATTCTAGCTAACCTTATCCTAATTTACCCTAAAGCGTCGTTTACACGGCGCTGCTTTTATTCGCTTTGGACAAGCTTCTTAATTCGCGAATTCGCTGGTGAAAGCGTCTAAAGACGCGGCGTCTTTTATTCGCTAGCGACTAAAATCATGAATTTGCAGCGTCTGTTTGACGCTGCGATAAAGTTAAACATGTTCAACTTTACCGCTCGCGCCTAGCGTTTCAGTTTGCAGATGGTGCTGGCTGGAACTCTGAACAACAGCTCTAGGGACTGATAGGAGTCCCCTGTGGCTAAGAAGCGAAGAATGATCTCTAGTTTGGTCCGGGATGGAACAGCAGGCCGCATCAAAGTGTCCTTCTTTTGTATAAAAGGATGTATCTTCATCCACAGCTCTTCAAAACTTTCGCACGTCAGCCTCAATACTCTCCGGTATGTAGTTGGGTCCAAGGCCAAGAAAGACTTCTTGGCCTTGGTTGGGCTCTCCAATGCCAGTTCCTTCAGGAGATTATCTGAGGCCCCCTGAGCCTGCCTCCTGCCTATCCACTTTCGTACCCATACACTTCTTTTTCTTGGCTGTTTTCTCATAACAGAATCACGAATTCTAGCTTGGAGCACCCTTGCACAAAGGACAACAGCGGCTCGCAGCACATCCTCCTGCGAGGCCATGACGCCTGGGACTGCTCGAAAACGCTAGCGAATTCATCATTTTTACCAGCATCGTGTAAACGGCTTACCGCTTGCGTCTTTATCAGCTTGAAATTCGCTCTGGGAGAGCGATAAGTTGGCAATAAAAGAAGCTAGCGTCTAGCGTCAAAAGCAGCGCCGTGTAAACCGGCCTTAAGATACAAATATTTTACCTAACACTAACTTACTTTAACTTAACTTAACTAACTAACTAACTTAACTTACTAACTAACTTAACATGATATTTATCCAAACTGAACCTTAAAAAAACAAATATGAAAGATAAAACAAAACAAACACATGAAAAAGCACTGAAAAAAAATGCAAAAAAATCACCAGAACATGAGTGACATTCAAAGCATCCCCCTTACACACACACACACACACACACACACACACACACACACACACACACACACACACACACACACACACACACACACACACACACAGACACACACACACACACACACACACACACACACACACACACACACATTCCCCCGCAAGTAATTACCGCGGAGGGTAAGTAAGGGCGACACATCCATCACGCGGGTCTCGAACTGGTCACTTTCACCCTCCACCCCTCCAGTCTTGACCAAACACTCGAAGCGTCACCTGCTGCTTTCCCGCCGAAGGAATAGAGAGAGAGAGAGAGAGAGGAGAGAGAGAGAGAGAGAGAGAGAGAGAGACGAGAGAGAGAGAGAGAGAGAGAGAGAGAGAGAGAGAGAGAGGAGAGAGAGAGAGAGAGAGAGAGAGAGAGAGA
>JACEEZ010004362.1:120000-122500 GCA_016584305.1 Chionoecetes opilio | reverse complement strand
CTACCACTACTACTACTACTACTGCTACTACTGCTACTAATGATACTACTATTTCCACTATAATACAAAAACTACTAATGATGATAGTGATAATGAAAATTAATAATGAATAGTGAATGTAGTAATCATATCATAACAATTATAATTATATATATAAAAAATAAAAATAAAATAATGATAATTACAGACGAGAATAAAGTCTAGGCAAGTGAAGGCGATTAAATCTATAACACAACGATAGATCTAACATTACACTGAAGCAAAGATAAAACACTACAGGAAAATAACCTTGAGCCAGAGCGTAATTCCATTAATGGGTAATTAGACGATTAGTGAAGAAGCAATATTTATAGATAACAATTTTATATCCTTATCGACTTATAAATAAAATAATTGTAATTCAGCAAATTTAGCAATTTGATGGCGCATAACATACAAGATTTTGATTAATAGGAAAGAAAGAATACTGTAGGAAAGCATTACCCACTGAACCCAAAGCAATGTCCATTTAAGGTTAAAAACTAGTAGCATCATATATTTAGTATTACCTGTCTTAACCATCGACTCCAAGGTTACAGCAAATTTTGAATCGTTACCCAAATCAATGTTTTAGAGGAAGTAGCGGAAGGGCTGATCCTTCACATCAACTAAAGAAGGCGTTAAGCAAAAAATTGATTATATATTTAGTCGTTAATTTCGAACGCAAAGTCCAGGTTAAAAAAAAAACGAGATACTGTAAATACGTAAAAGTAGGGGAGACATAAACTTCAAAAAGATAAGAATAGCTCAAATGAAAAATTGATAGATATTGTGCGTTAATGATCAGATATGAGGAGGAAGAGCGGAGAAAGAACAAGAATTTATGAATAAAAAAGGGTAGAGACATAAACAAGAAAAAAGAAAGCAAATGATGTGTGTGTGTGTGATGTGGGGGTGGTGTGATGTTGTGAGGGTAAGGTGAAGTGTGCAAGAAATGTGTGTGTGTGTGTGTGTGTGTGTGTGTGTGTGTGTGTGTGTGTGTGTGTGTGTGTGTGTGTGTGTGTGTGTGTGTGTGTGTGTGTGTGTGTGCGCGCGCGTGTGTGTTATTTTCAAGAGGTCTCATGTCATTCTATTTCCTTTCCTGCATTTTCTGAACCCATCCCCTTCCCTTCCCCATAACCCCGCCCCCCTTTCTGCCCCCACCGCAAACCCGCCCCCCTCTACCGCCCACGCTAACCCGTCCCCCCCGCCCTTCCCCACTAACCCCACCCCCTCCCTTCCCCACTAACCCCCCCCCTTCTGCCCCCCAGCTAACCTCGCCCCCCTTCTCCCCCCACGCTAACCCGCCCCCCTCTATCGCCCACGCTAAACCCCCTCTACCGCCACGCTAACCCCCCCCCCCCCCCCGCCCTCTCACAACGTGTAACAGGATCTATTTTTCACCAGCAGCTCCAGCGTAAAATTGACTTGAGCGATAAGGCATCAGTATCACACACACACCACACACACACACACACGCACACACACACACACACACACGCACACACACACACACATACACACACAACACATACACACACAACACACACACACACCACACACACACACATATACAGTCACACACACACACACATACACACACTACACATACACACATCACACACTACACACACACACATACACAACACATACACATACACACACAAACACACACAACACACGCAGACACACACACACACACACACACACACACACACACACACACACACACACACACACACACACACACACACACATACACACATACACACACATACACATACACACACACACACACACACACACAGTCACACACACACACACACACACACACACACACAGTCTCACACATCACAATACACACACATATTCACAACACAACAAACAAATAACACATAACAAACATAACACACACATACGCACACACACCCTTTATTTTAAGACATTTCATCACTTTCCTCATATTTTCATGCAATTCAAGTAAAATCTGTAATAACGAAACAATAAACAAGTGACTGACGTTCTAAATAAGAAAAAATAATACACCTGTCTTTACATGACAAAAATAAATGACAAAAACACAACAAAGGAAACGCAAGGAAAGGAGAATGGAACAATAAGAAACAGAGGAAACAGACCAGAGAGACTGAGAAAATAAAGGAGAAACGCAAGAAAGGATGTGCAAAAGGGAAGAGGAGAGAGGAACAAATAAAACAAAGGACATTGGAAAGACTGAGAAGGAAGGAAGCAATAGGATAGAAAGTTAAAAGTAAGAGACAGTGAGGAAAGTCAAGAAAAAAACTATTTGTAACAGAAACGTCAACCAATACGACACTAGAAGAATGTAGAATGGAAAAAGAGAGAGAGAGAGAGAGAGAGAGAGGAGAGAGAGAGGAGAAGAGAGAGAAGAGAGAGAGAGGAGAGAGAGAGAGAGAGAGAGAGAGAGAGAGAAGAGAGAGAGAGAGAGAGAGAGAGAGAGAGA
>JACEEZ010004362.1:110000-115000 GCA_016584305.1 Chionoecetes opilio | reverse complement strand
TCTAGGCGCTAACGAGAGAGTAACTTCAGCTTACTAAAGGCCACCACCTTCCTAACTGATTCTTAACACACACTGCTACTATGAGGTAACTGCTACTAACGTTCCTAACTGATTCTTAACACACACTGCTACTATGAGGTAACTGCTACTAACGTTCCTAACTGATTCTTAACACACACTGCTACTATGAGGTAACTTCTACTAACGTTCCTAACTGATTCTTAACACACACTGGTACTATGAGGTAGCTGCTACTGACGTTCCTAACTGATTCTTAACACACACTGCTACTATGAGGTAGCTGCTACTGACGTTCCTAACTGATTCTTAACACACACTGCTACTATGAGGTAACTGCTACTGACGTTCCTAACTGATTCTTAACACACACTGCTACTATGAGGTAACTGCTACTGACGTTCCTAACTGATTCTTAACACACACTGCTACTATGAGGTAACTGCTACTGACGTTCCTAACTGATTCTTAACACACACTGCTACTATGAGGTAACTGCTACTAACGTTCCTAACTGATCCTTAATACACACTGGTACTATGAAGTAACTGCTACTCGTGTTACTTTGCTTCCCGTTGGTAAATACTTTCTTTTCTGTTACCTATCATTCGTAGGAAGCATTGTGGCATAAGGTATCTATCTATGTGTCATTGTGTATAGTATTTCTGTCATTATGTTAATATTTCACTCCTTCTGCATAACACTTGTGCATTCCTTTTCCTCCCCTCTTCTTCTCTTCTTCATTATTTCATGTTATAGTATCTTACTGTTTCTTTATGAATATAAGTTTATGTAGATTCTACGCTATCTGTGATTTGTTATATATTAAGACGGATGAATTACAAGGAATTAAAACTATTGAAGACTGGACGAAAAGGCAACATGAGTGCAGGGAAGATTATTTTAATTTTTTTACGTTGGAGCCTATAGTGACTGTTGGCTCTTTTGTTTATGTTTTTTGTGTGAGTGCAGAGTGAACAAAAGATGTAGTGAGTGGAGACTTTTGTGGAGAGGATGGGAGACTTCAAAGAACGTGTGGATGGTCGTGTTGTGTGAGTAAAAACTGAGGCGGGTTAATAGAGGCTGCGGTGGAGTGGTGGAGTGTGTGGAGGAGAGCAAGTGGGAGGTGGAAAAGACGCTTCAACGCGAGGGATTTATCAGCTGAGGCAGACAGGGTGCGCCTCAAGCTTCCACACTATCACGAGAACAAACATTTGCCCTCAGGCCCAGTACACAGGCCGCTCCACTCTCCCTCCCGACCAAGCCAGAAATGGGAGGATAAAAAAAAAAGTAGCCGGGGTGGTTGTTTTTTCTTGGTTTCTCTCGGCAATGCTGTGTCAAGGCCGCTCGTACCTTCCAGTTACATTAATGCCAGAACAAAACTCACTTGCCTAGATTCATTTAGATTTTTTCCTTCTTGCCTGTGTATTAATAAACGTCATATTTCGCCGAATTTGGCTTGTTTTGTGGAGTAAAAAAGCACATTTCAGCCTCGCACCACACTGGAAATCTAGAGACAACACAGCTCAGAAATAACTTTGACAATGAAAACTGACTCGTGGGGGACAAGGGATTGGTGGATCTCGGCGCCCAACGACCAATCCCGAGACGAGGAGAGACTGGACCATGTCTAAAGTTCTCACATAACGCGCCAAACTGAGCCAGATTCTTGTCTTGCAGTACCCGGGGAGACGCTGCGGGGGGCGTTAGGCTCAGGGGGAACATTTTTATAGTTTGCCGTGATTGTGAGAGGAATGCGAGGGTGCGCGACGTGAGGGCCAAGGCTGCTGGGGCCTGAACGGCGACGCGGCCTGGCAGGGGAGGAGGGAGGGGAAGAAGGAAGCAGGAGGGAGGGAGGAAGGAAGAAAGAAAGGAAGGAAGGAAGGAGGGAGAGATTTGGGGTGGACAGGGAAGGAAGGGAGGAAGGAAGGAAGGAAGGAGGGAGGGAGGGAGGGACGAGGGCTGGACAGGGGAGGAAAGGAAGGAAGGAGAGAAAGGGAGAAGGAAGAAGGGAGGAAGGAAGGAGGGAGGGAGGAAGAAAAGAAAGAAGGAAGGAAGAAGTGATTGAGGACGAAAGGAAGGAAGGAGGGAGGGAAGGAAGGAAGGAAGGAAGGAAAGAGGAAGGAAGGAAGGAAGGAGGGATGAGGACACCACGGCAGGGAGGGAGACAGAGAGGTGTCCTTACTCTTGACTCCAAGTTAGTGTTTGGGAGTAAAAGAGTAATTACATTTGGTTGTTTATTTATCTCCCTGCTTTCAACTGTATTGATAATCCATATTTTTCCAGCCACGCTCCCCTCCCCGCTAGTGGGCACCTCTGGCGTCCTGTAGATCCTTCAATAGCTTTTTATTTGTCATTTCACACTTGATTGGGACATTCAGCTCAGTATCCTTCTTCTCCACAAAGGCCTCATAGATTGTGTCAGCTGTATTCCCAGACGTGTGGTAAGGTCACTAGCCAGATATCCAGCATTACAGTTACTGACTGCCATCGCCACAGCAAAGTCCAGTTGCCTTATAACATTCATCTCCTCACACATTAGTCCATCTTAAATATTGCCCTTGTGAGGTTGCGTGGGTGTAAATTACTGCCACAAAACCACGTGCGCGCGTGTCAATACACTTGCACCTTTAACAGTTTATTAGAACACATTCATTGCTCGAATCTAGTTCAAAGTTGGTAAAATCTTAATACAAATCCGTTCGTAGCTTTTTGCGTAATTCTGTCCATTAAGCAAACAACCATAACGAGCCGAGCACATAACCTGCCTGGCGGAGCTAAAACAAAACAAATATAAATAATAACCCCAAACTAGTCAATAAAATGAACGAATTACATTTAATTCTCACATAAGACTCAGTTCTATCTCATATTCATGTGTTATACTGTATTTTCGTAAATCATATATCTATGTTTTCTGCATGTTTGGAATGCACGCAAGTGGCTGTTGTTGTTGTGGCTATGCATGTCTGTATTTATGTATGCTATGTATGTGTTGGAATGTCTCTCCTTCATGCATACCATTATATTATTACTATTACATTATTATTATTATTATTATTTACATTATATATTATTATTATTACATTATATACGTATTATTATTATATTATTACATCAACCGGCCGCAGCATTCAATCCATTTGCTTCACTATTGTGCCTCTCCCCCCTCTTTCCTATCTCAACCCTTTCCTCCCCTCTCGTCCTTCCCTTCTCTGGCATCCCCCGTCCCCCTCTCCCCCCTTAACGCTTTCCTCCCCTCACACCCTCTCGTCCCTCCCTTCTCTTCTCTGGCATCCACCCCTCCCCTCTCCCCCCTTAACCCTTTCCTCTCCTCACACACTCTCGTCCCTCCCTTCTCTTCCCTGGCATCCCCCCCTCTCCCCTCCGCCACCCAACACAGCACAACACACCTGTATCTCTCGCGCTATTATCGTCGGACAGGTGTGCCGTGTATCTGCTTCCGATAAGCGCCTCTGTACCTGCCCGGCCCGGCGAGTGGTGGACACGAGGCCTGACCATTAGTAACAACGAACCGATCGCCACACCGACCTTTTGTCTCCGGGCTGCGGCGGGGCGGGAGAGGCGGGGCTGGTCTGGGGGAAGAAAGGGGACATGAGCACAGGACCACGACTGACGGACTGACTGGTGGAGGGACGGACGGACGGACTGACTGATTGACGGAGGGACTGACTGACGGACGGACGGACTGAATGACTGACTGACGGAGGGACTGACTGACGGACGGACGGACTGACTGACGGAGGGACGGACTGACTGACTGACGGAGGGACTGACTGACTGACGGAGGGACTGACTGAAGGACGGACGGACGGACTGACTGATTGACGGAGGGACTGACTGACGGACGGACGGACTGACTGACTGACTGACGGAGGGACTTGACTGACGGACGAACGGACGGACTCACTGACTGACTGACTCACGGAGGCACTGACTGACGGACGGTGGGACAAACGGACTGACTGACGGAGGAACTGACTGACGGACGGACGGACGGACTGACTGACGGACGGAGGGACGGACGAACTGACTGGCGTAGGGATGAACGGACTGACTGGCGGAAGAACGGACTGACTGGCGGAGGGACGGATGGACTGACTGGCGGAGGGACGGATGGACTGACTGGCGGAGGGTCGGACGGACGGATGGACGGACGGACGGACTGACTGGCGGAGGGACGGATGGACTGACTGGCGGAGGGACGGATGGACTGACTGGCGGAGGGTCGGACGGACGGATGGACTGACGGACGGACTGACTGGCGGAGGGACGGACGGACGGATGGACTGACGGACGGACTGACTGGCGGAGAGACGGATGGACTGACTGGCGGAGGGTCGGACGGACGGATGGACTGACGGACGGACTGACTGGCGGAGGGACGGACGGACGGATGGACTGACGGACGGACTGACTGGCGGAGGGACGGACGGACGGATGGACTGACGGACGGACTGACTGGCGGAGGGACGGACGGACTGACTGGCGGAGGGACGGATGGACTGACTGGCGGAGGGTCGGACGGACGGACTGACTGATGGACTGACTGACTGACTGATGGACGGACTGACTGACTGACTGATGGACGGACGGACGGAGGGACGGACGGACTGACTGGTGGAGTGACGGACTGATTGACGGACGGACTGACTGAATCATGAATAATTATATTTCAATAATCATGACTTGCATATACATAATGATAGTAATTAAGTAATATCCTTAAATCAAATATGCCATCATACTTATCATCATTCGCCCTTCAGCCGTGGGGATCACAAGTAATGTAAGTCAGCACATTCTCTGCTTATAGTAAAAAACAAATGAGATATGAAGGCGGAGGGCAGATAATTCTTCTCTTTGTAAACTTTGCCAAAACACGCGAAACATATCCTTTCCAATTCTACTCTGGAAGGCTTTTGGTGTATTCAGGAAGGGATAAAAAGCATGAAAAAGTA
>JACEEZ010004362.1:95000-102500 GCA_016584305.1 Chionoecetes opilio | reverse complement strand
TATATACTGGACCCCATGTTGTATACTACAGATCGATTTGAAATAGCATATAATTAGTTTTTGTAATATTTACCTTTAATTTTGTTAGCTGAAACCCATTTACTAATTTTTTCTAGTTCAGTATTTAACCCGCATTCAAGTGATCTAAGTTGTTATCCTGTAAGAGCAGATTGGTGTCATCTGCATAAAGAACATAATTAATTTATTACTGGCATTGGAAATATCATTATAAATACCAAGAACGCAATGGGCCCAGTATTGATCCCTGAGGTACTCCCCTGTCAACAGTTTTCAGCACTGATGTTTTCTTATTACAATATACAGCTTGTTTCCTATTTGTCAAATAACTTGAAAAACTTTAATGGTGTTCCTCTTATTCCTATATTTTTAGCTTATCTATTAATATTTTATGGTCCAGTGAATCAAATGCCTTAGATAAGTCCATGAATATCCCTGCAACATGTGTTTTCTTTCCCAAAATTACTATAAATTTCACTTGTGAATTTCATTAGGGCTTCTCTGTTGACTTGTTATTGCAAAATCCTACTGATTATCAGATAAAATTTTTAAAATCTTCCAAGAACCCTTTGAATCTATGAACAATAGCTTTTCAAAAAAAACTTTACTAATCGAGGGTAAATAGATATGGGTCTATAATTATTTTCATCATCATCATCACCAGATTAAATTTTGGTTATCACTTTAGCAATTTTAAGTTTGCCCGGGAAAAGCATCCTTGCTGTAAACATAGATTGATTATGTGGGTGAAGGGACATCAATGTAATGTGCAGTAATTTGGGAAAGCATTTTTTGGTGGAATTTCATCACATCCTGGTGCTGTGTTTGCTTTTATAGATTTTAAATATTGATTAACCTCTTCCCTAGTAACAGGATAAAGGTAAAAGAAATTTCCCATGGATTATTGAAAAATTTAGAGGGAGAGTTTTTTCTGTGCACCTTGTTTGTGCGGTGGGGAAAACCCGCTTTTTTTAAGAAATGTTCATTAAAAATATTTGCAGTGAGGCCATTACTATTTTCAGTTTAATTTTTATTACAATGATTGACTTTTTTTCTGCCCATTGACTATTTTTGTATTCCAAATTTATTTATTTTTTACCTTGTTTCACTCTTTAAAATTTTTTTGAAAATATTAGTTTTTGGGAGCTCGAATAGTGTTACCAGCTTGTTCCTGTAAGCTTTAAAATCTTGGTCCATATGACAATGGAAGTAGTAGTAGTAGTAGTAGTAGTTGTTGTTGTTGCTGTTATTTTCATGATCATAATGATAATGATAAGGATGATGATGATGATACTGATGATGTTAATGATGATAGCACCACCATCACCACCATCACAAAACCAACAACAACTTCTCCTACTCCAACCACGATCTCCACTACCAAATACCACTACTAACGATAACATTGATAATAATAACAATAACAATAATTATAACATTAGCCACGTATCAGCAGTAATCCTAATCAAGCAATCAGCCGTGGATAAACCAGCCCCACCCATAACAGGTCGCCTAACGAAGGGCTTGTGACGCGCGGCTCACCAAAAACCATCCCACATTTGATATTCATGAATGCAAATCAGGCGGCGGATGGAGCGGCGGATCCCACCCTATAGGTCACGTTGTTTACACTTCCGCTTTGAACCCGTGAATATTATACATGTGTTCCGTTTTATCCTGGGTTTTTAATGTGTTAGGATGGGTAAGGGAGTGGGGGGGGAGGGGATAGGTGGTGGTGGTGGTGGTGGTGGTGGTAAATAGTGGTGGTGGTGGTGGTAAACAGTGGTGGTGGTGATAATGATTAGTTTTCATTTGTCGTTGTTGTATCTAATTATATAGTTATGGTTATAGTGGTAGTGATGGTGATAGTGGTGGTGGTGGTGATAGTGGTAGTGGTGGTGGTGGTGATAGTGGTAGTGGTGGTGGTGGTGGTGGTAGTGGTAGTAGTAGTGGTAGCAGCGTTTTTGTTTTTTGCTTTTGTGTGGTGGTGGTGTTTGTTGAAAAAAATATATAATGATAACAGTGATAATTAAAACAACTAGCAGAATTTACCTGCAATATGTATGATGCTCTGAAAGACAATCTGAATGGCTTTGTACACCTAACACCGTGTTTATGATTCTCTCTCTCTCTCTCTCTCTCTCTCTCCCTCCTCTCTTTTCTCTCACTCTCTCTCTCTCTCTCTCTCTCTCTCTCTCTCTCTCTCTCTCTCTCTCTCTCTCTCTCCTCTCTCTCTCTCTCTCTTGAAATAGATTAAACAGAATAGGACTCCTATGCCAGGTAAGTATGCCCCAGGCTGCAAAAAACAACAACTATTCTTTTAACTAATGAAGAAATTTAATAAACCTGGCTGAATATAGTATAAAATAGTCCCAGGGATGACCTTAACATTTCCTGAAAGTTTGCTTGAAATTAAGACAGAAATGGCGGACCCTTAGCTGGACAGACGGACATTCAGTGATTTATAGTAATAAACTCTGCGGTAACATTTCGCCATGTTTCACTTACTCCGTAAACTTTTATGCAATATTGTTATATATTTTAATCTATACAATTATTATTAATATCATTATCTTTACCATTATTATTATAGTTGTTATTATTATTACTATTATTATTATTATCATTATTATCAATATTATTTCTATTGTTATTACTACCGTAGATAATTCAGTAAAGTCGCCAGGACAACTTTTTTTTCTGTTTACAGACGTGTGGTGGCGTTAATACTTACATTTCTACATCCATGATTTCAGGAAAGTTAGAAGGGGCTATCTGGAGAGTCTGTGTCATTTTGTGTCTTCATCTGTGTCATGGTTGGGCTTAAATGAACAAATTACAAAAATATCTACAAAGTGGCTACCAACAGTAGAGTCGCCATCTAGTGTTTATTTACTGAGTGTCGTACCGCTGTCGTCGTCGCCCGAAAAAAAAAAGCGTAGCGAAATTTGAAACCGTCTATACTCGCAGATACAAAGCATAAAACAACGCTGCAACAGGGTAGATTATACAGTCATTGATATACACTACTGTGTATCATCTTCAGTGGCGCATACAAATCAGTAGTGATGCTATAATTCGTAATATTTGGCGACTGGGGACATCACTGCAGGTGGCGACTTTACTGTTATCTACGGTAACATTTTTTATTATTATTATCAAAACTACCATTTTTATCATTATAATTATTACTTCCAGAAATTACCCGTAATAAGTATGATGCTTAGAAAGACAATCGGAATGGCTTTGTACACAGAACACAATAATATCAATGATAATGATAATATCTAACATAACAAATATTTTTTTTTTTTTTTTACTGCAAGATTGGTATGATGAAAGCAAAACATTTGTGTAAATATCTCATGTAAGAATGATAGAAGAAAACAATTGTTGCTTTTTTAATGCTATGATATCTCTCTCTCTCTCTCTCTCTCTCTCTCTCTCTCTCTCTCTCTCTCTCTCTCTCTCTCTCTCTCTCTCTCTCTCTCTCTCTCTCTCTCTCTCTCTCTCTCTCTCTCTCTCTCTCTCTCTCTCTCTCTCTCTCTCTCTCTCTCTCTCTCTCTCTCTCTCTCGCTCACTCACTCACTCACTCACTCACTCACTCACTCACTCACTCACTCACTCACTCACTCACTCACTCACTCACTCACTCACTCACTCACTCACTCACTCACTCACTCACTCACTCACTCACTCACTCACTCACTCACTCACTCACTCACTCACTCACTCACTCACTCACTCACTCACTCACTCACTCACTCACTCTCACTCTCTCTCTCTCTCTCTCTCTCTCTCTCTCTCTCTCTCTCTCTCTCTCTCTCTCTCTCTCTCTCTCTCTCTCTCTCTCCCCACTCTTTAATGTGGCAACAAACTTTCAGCTCCCTGACCGTCACGTAACCTCATTGTCTTCCTTAATCTGTTAAAGTTAATTTTCATAATGTGCGAAGGCCGGTGAAAAATGTGCATGTCTTTGTACTACTGCCACAGTGACACAGTAAAACGCATATTAGCAGAATGAGGGTAATAGTATATGCTTCCTTTTTTGTACATTAAACATTTCCCTTTGTAATTATATCCTTTGTATGTCTTTTTGTGGCTGTAAGAATACCCTTTGCTTTCTATGTTTTTTTTGTATTTTTCATTTTTATTTTCATATGGTTGGCTTGAGTTGTTAGTTTATGGATGTTTGACCTATCCTTCTCCTCCTCCTCCCTTCTCCTCTTCCTCCTCCTCTTCCTCCTTTTCTTCCTCCTTTTTCGTCTGCTTCATCAGTATTAATTAACCAGGAAAGTTAAGAGGCACTAAAATACCTGGCTTTGCACCACATGAAGTCCTTGACGCAAAAAACGAATTTTCTTAAGGACAAGAAGAAACTCCATTGCGTAAATTTTGGGAGGATAAACCTGAGGATTTCCCGCCTCATTCCTTTAATACTTTTATTTTTCGTTCTGTGAGAGTCGGAAGGAAAGCGAAGGAAAGGAAGGAGAGAAGGATAGGAAGGAGATAGAATAAATAAGGGAAGAGGGAGAACCGTAGCGGGTGGGGGGTCCGCTAACAGGAGCTGCAACCCCCGTTGCGTCCCCCTCCCCAGACTGGGCGTAACATGTTCTATGAAAATTATCTTGGTATTTGAGCGCATGTATTTCGTGTATAATTATCTTTTTCTCTGCTTTATACTGAAGGAAGGTCTTACTGCGCACAACAATACGATGCTGGAACACACTAAACCATATCCCAAAATATAAGAAACAACACATCGGCAGAACAAGAGGAAGGCAGGAAGAAGTTAGATTTAGATTACTAACGAATGGGATAAGTAATGCGTTCTTACTGCTCCATTATAATGATACACAAAATTAAGAGATAGCAGGATTAAGTAATCTGAATGCGTTGCTCCACGGCTTGTAACATCGCCGTCACAATCCCAAAGACTTATTAAAACCATAGAAGCATTTACTGGGCTTTTTCATAATTTTCATCCTGGTAGTTATTTAGAGGGTCGGCGCCTATAAGTGTGATGATATTCTACAAACAAACATACTCTTACATACTCCACCACCCAAAACACAACTAGACTTTACCAGAAAGAGAAAAAACTTGAGCTTCTTCATAATTTTCATGAGTCGCAGAAGGTATTTAGGGGGTCGGCGGCGCGTCTTCCCGGCCAGAACGCAGCGGCAATAGTGTCGTGGGGGAGAGTCGAGGTGGTAAATTGCAATATTGGCTGTTATCTCCTCCACCGCCGGCGAAATTGTCAATCTGCTCCAACATCCCGCCCTCGGGAGAACGTCCACCTCTTTTCTGACGACTTGGAGAGGAGTGAGATTATGGTGGCGTCCGCTGGCGAGGTTCAGGCAGCTTCAAAGTGGCTGACATCGATTTGTGTCTCCTGCTGTGTGACGAGGCGAGGGGGCGTGCGGCCTCCTGCCCCTTGTTGATCGACTCAGGCTCTTCAGGCATACTTGCTTCTTCCCCCCCTTCTCCACCTCTCCCTGGCACTCTACGTCTCCTACAGGCCTAGTGACTCTCCGGCTTCGTGAGCTGAGGCGTATAAATTCACGCGCCAGTTCTGTGTTGGTGTGTGTTTTATTTCATTAAGTAAATGAGGTATAATATTCAAGTTGATAGTTTTTTTCGTTTTTTTTCTTGGCCAACATAACAAGAACAAACAGCACGCCATCTGGGAAACGCTGAAGGAGGAGGTAATGGCATAATGACGCAATTAACTAAATTACAGCCATGAAAATGATACATAATTGCATGTAGTTTGTTAAAACGTATTACATGAAAAAAGAAAACGATCAAGATGAAGTAATTGTAATGAAGTGGAGTAGTTTTAGAGGAAAGAAGGGCGAAGGAAGGTGCATTGCCCTCCCTAACCCTCTCTTGCAGACTGACTCGCGGCTCCTGACCAAGCCACTCTTGTCTCCCAGCTCCCCGATGATTGCATTAAGCAGAGGCAAGTGCCGTGCGGGTGCCATTTCTCCTCCCCGCCAGCCAGCATCAGCGTCCTGGGCACCGCAGACACGTAGCGGCGAAGGAAACCCACTTGCGGATAAATCAAGTTTTGGAAGCACTCAAGAGCGGCGCTATGGCTCGCTTTCTTCGCTGCAGGTTTCCCATGAAGTCTTGATGCCCTTGATTCTGCCTTCTAAAGTTTCCTTTATTCAGTATTTGATTTACTATATATACTCGCCGCACGTTAAGTTGGCGAAAATGGGGCCCCTTCCCTTCCCCCTTCCGAACGCACGGGATTGGCTGAGGTTGGGTCAGAATGTCTTACTCCAAGTTTCGCCCTAAGGCCCCAACGCTCAACACCTCAGCCAATCCCGTGCGTTCGGAAGGGGGGAGTGAAGGGCCCCATTTTCGCCAATTTAACGTGCGGCGACTTTATTTATAGTTGTGTAGCCAACGAGCGATGCCAAACATGGGAGGTCTGTTTCCTCCGTTTCATTCCTGCTTCGTGAGAATATAATCAAAAGTTCCGAGGGATTGGGGTTTCTCAGCCTTCATAACTTATTCCTCGCCTTTTAGATGTTACGAAAACAATGTATTTTAAATCAACCAAAAATATAGAGTTGAAGGCGATAATATGACTAATACAAGAATATACGGTAGAGCCTCCCCATTCGCACTCATGTTCACCATTCTTACCATGTACAGCATTACAGGGGCGTAACAGGGGTCATAGGCAATACCTGGACTCATAATATATATATAAAGAATAGTGAGTTTAGCGAGCGGGGACGGAAGGAAGGAGGAAAGACAAGGAAAACATGGAAGGAAAGGCCAAAGAAAACAAGGACGGAAAGGCAACATCATGATTTACTGGACATTTTTCTTTTACGATCATCCCGTATAACACATGCTTGTTTCTGTTCAGTCTTGATGCGAGGAGAATGTTCATAATAACGCGCGGGGCAGGGGGAAGGGAAGGACAGATGATGGAGACAAGACGGGCTGTTGCAATTCTAGATTTTTTTACAGTGGAGAAATGTTACAACACAGTATCCTTGTAACGGCAAATGACTCTACTAATAGACGTGTAATGCCACTAATAGACATGTGATACACTATTAAGGACTACATGGAGCTGTAATGGCTATAAATAACGAGGAAAATAAATAAGTCGTGGCCTGGTTTTCTCTCAGTCAGTTTGTTAGGACAGTCGCCCTTCAGTCCAGATAATTGTGACGTCATGCCAAAACAAACCTTCAATATTTGTTAATGACTACAACAGATGCTCACTGTGACCACCATCACCCCCACAACCACTACAACCACCACCACAGCCACAACCACCACCACTACCGCACGTACCAGTCTCTGTAATATAGAATGAGTGGTTTTTCGTAATAAAATATGTAGCATATCTTTCCATTCCAATAAGACGGAGTGGAAAGTTGTCCGCTTCCTTAACCTCGAACTCATTAAAATACAAAGTCAAGCAACACTCTATCTTGACTTAGAACATTC
>JACEEZ010004362.1:87500-90000 GCA_016584305.1 Chionoecetes opilio | reverse complement strand
TTTTCTGCCACCTGTCTCCTACTCTAAGCTATTCTCCTTGTCATTTTCTGCCACCTGTCTCCTACTCAAAGCTATTCTCCTTGTCATTTTCTGCCACCTGTCTCCTACTCAAAGCTATTCTCCTTGTCATTTTCTGCCACCTGTCTCCTACTCTTAAGCTTTTTCCCTTGTCATTTTCTGCCACCTGTCTCCTACTCAAAGCTATTCTCCTTGTCATTTTCTGCCACCTGTTTCCCACTCTAAGCTTTTTTCATTGTCATTTTCTGCCACCTGTCTCCTACTCAAAGCTATTCTCCTAGTCATTTTCTGCCACCTGTCTCCTACTCTTAAGCTTTTTTCATTGTCATTTTCCACCACCTGTCTCCTACTCTAAGCTATTCTCCTTGTCATTTTCTGCCACCTGTCTCCTACTCAAAGCTATTCTCCTTGTCATTTTCTGCCACCTGTTTCCCACTCTAAGCTTTTTTCATTGTCATTTTCTGCCACCTGTTTCCTACTCTCAGTTTTTCCTTTTTTCATACTTTTCCTTCGTTAAGGTTTTTTTACAGTCTTTTCCCTCCTCGCTCCTCGTGGTCTCGCTGCCCCAGTGATGAGGTAACATAGAGGGCGCCTGGTAAGAGCTGCCTCTCTCCCTCCACCTCCATCACGCGCCTTAATTACTTCCAAACTAGAGGTTACGTGGAGGAAGAGGAAGAGGAGGAGGAGGAAAAGAGACTAAAGAGAAGGATGGAGTAGTAGTGGTGATGGTGATGAAGAGGAGGAGGAAGAGGAGGGACAGAGAGAACGAAGAAGGATGCATGTAGTAGTAGTAGTGGTGATGGTGATGATGGTGATGATGATGGTGGAGTAACTGAGATAGATGAAAAGACAAAGAACGAAAAAGAAAAACTGAAAGAAAAAGAGGGAAAGAAGGAGGAAGAAGAAGGGATGAAGAAGAGAAGGAGGATGTAGTAGAAGTAGGTGATGATGATGATGGTGGTGGAAAAACTGAGATACGTAGATATAAGAAAGCAAGGAACGAAACAGAAAATAGAAGAAAAAGAGGGAAAGATGGAGGAAGAAAGAGAGATGAAGTGATGATAGTGGTTATAATGGTGTTGATGATAGTGACGGGGTGGCTTAGAAAGAAGAAAAAGGAAAGTAAAAGAGAGGACATATAAAGAAGGAGAAAGAAGTGAGAGAGTGATACTAGTGGTAATGGTGTTGGCGGAAGTGACGGGCTGACTCAGATACAAAAAATAAAAGCAAGCATGACATAACAAATAATAAGGAGGAAGAGGAAGAGGAAAGGTGAGGAAGAGGAAGAGGAGGAGGAGGAAGGAGGAGGAAAGGTGAGGAAGAGAAAGAGGAGGAGGAGGAAGGAGGAGGAAAGAGGAGGAAGAGAAAGAGGAGGAGGAAAGAGGAGGAAGAGAAAAAGGAGGAAGGAGGAGGAAAGGTGAGGAAGAGAAAGAGGAGGAGGAGGAAGGAGGAGGAAAGGTGAGGAAGAGAAAGAGGAGGAGGAGAAAGAGGAGGAAGGAGGAAGGAGGAGGAAAGAGGAGGAAGAGAAAGAGGAGGAGGAAGAAGGAGGAGGAAAGAGGAGGAAGAGAAAGAGGAGGAGGAAGAAGGAGGAGGAAAGAGGAGGAAGAGAAAGAGGAGGAAGAGAAAGAGGAGGAGGGAAGGAGAATGCAAAAGAGTTCAAAACAAGTATCCTCAAGAATGCCAATATAAGTTTGCCAATTTTCTCACAGCAAATAAAACACCAGGCGTTGTAATAACCTTCTTCCCTTGACTTGCCTTCATTATTTGTGTGTGAAATAGTTTTTTTTTCCTCACTTTCTCTCGACGTTTCTAATGGTTCTCTCCCTCGCTGTAAAGTATATGCAATCCACAAAGTTTTTTTGGATTACATTTCCACACCATTTTCTTTTCTTCTTCTTCTTTTTCTTATATATATATAGGTACGATCAAAACTATTTCTCTGCCCTGAGTAATGTTTCGTTAACTTTCTCTTAAGGTTTTTGTTCCTTGACCTCATTAAATTATAATTAGTTATATATCTGAACAATAAATTTCGTTATGTAATTTTTTTATTTTTTTTTTTTTTCTCTAATTCCTGGCTTACATTTTGGATTAAAGACATACCCACATAGCTCTCTCTCTCTCTCTCTCTCTCTCTCTCTCTCTCTCTCTCTCTCTCTCTCTCTCTCTCTCTCTCTCTCTCTTCCCCCCCCCTCTCTCTCTCTCTCTCTCTCTCTCTCTCTCTCTCTCTCTCTCTCTCTCTTCAACACTTCTATTTTCCCTCCTAACATTCCTTTCAAGGCTCTGAGGTTGAGGACACGAGTACAGTGTGGCACGAGCTTTTAATGAGGAGGGTCGTACGTGCCTCACCACCCATTCATCCTCGTCCTACCTACCTGCCACCCAGACTACCTTACGTGCCACGACATAATATTCACCTTGACTAAACTCTGAAAAGCTCTTGTTTAAGTCTGGAAATATTACTTATGTTACCTTATATATA
>JACEEZ010004362.1:77500-82500 GCA_016584305.1 Chionoecetes opilio | reverse complement strand
GGTGTTAGAGGTACTCCTCTTCTTTTATTCAATAACTATCTAAGTAACAGAAAACAACTGGTATTTTGTAACAATAGAAACTCTCACTTGAAAAGTATCTCTAGGGGTGTTCCGCAAGGATCAATATTAGGACCAATTCTTTTTTTAATAAACATCAACGACATATTATATGCTAGTTCAAACTTTAAATTTGTAATGTTCGCAGACGACACAAATATTCTCTTAGCAGATAAAGATATTGACTCATTACATTCCAACTTAAATAAAGAACTCCAACTTTTATTTCAAAATCGTTCAGTAAATAATGTAATGCCACCATTGCATTTAGACGGCAAAACTATAAATTAGGTAGAACAAACAATATTCCTTGCTGTGCATATTGATTCAAATCTAAATTGGAAAAATCTTATTGGTGTCGTCTGTGATAAATTATCTAAAATATGTGGAATTTTGTATAAAATCAGACACATGCTAACAAAGGAAGCCATGACTAGTATTTACTTTACATTATGCTATCCACATATGATTTATTGTTTATCTATATGGGGATGTACATGGCCATCTTATCTACATAATGTCTGTGTAGCCCAAAAGAAAATCTTGAGGTGTATATCATTTAAAGGTAAATATGACTTAACTGGCCCAGTGTTTGAAATAATGAACTTGTTGAAATTCCCTTATACTCATAAACATTTTGTTGTTAGGTTTGTGTATAAAAATGTATTTGCCTACCGCAACGACTTTTTTGCATTTATGGAACATGGTCATAACGCCAGAGGAAATAATGTAAATTTAATATGGCCGCAATTCCGTACTACTCTTTCCAAAATTAGTATAATTTATTATGGCCCTAAGTTGTGGAATTCCATCCCAAATGCTTTAAGACTTCAGTCCAATACACATAGTATGGTAACTTTTAAAGATAAAATAAAAAATATTTCTTGCATATGCAAAAAAAAAATTCTATCCACTTTTACTCCTGCAACTACTTCTTTTCGTTCCTACTACCACAACTACTCGCTCCAATTACTACTACTGCTACTACTATTACTCGTACTACTACTACTACTACCACTACCACCCCCTTCCGCTATTACTGATCGTCCTACTTCCATTATTACTTATACTACTCTCCAACTACTACTACTACTTTCTCTACTACTATTACTACTAACACTACTACGTCCTATTACTACTACTACTACTACTACCACCCTCTCCTACTACTACTTCCATTACTACTACTACTGCTTCAACTAACTACTCTTACTATTAATTCCACTAATACTTCCATTACTGTAACATAATTTGTTCATATTGTATAAATTGTAAATATTATTGCCAAACATAATGTTTTTTGTGTGTTGTCTGTGGTGAGTTAATCAGCCGCGTGAATGTACTACTTCTGCCATGGCGCCTCGACTCGGCAGATCGTGCCACGCTGAACCTAGGTATGTTAGATTACTGTGTATATATATATAATATGTGGCAATAAACTCAACGAAACTACTACCACCACCACCACCGTTACTAAAAGCACCACTACTACTGCCACTTTCACCACCCCTGCCACTACATCTTTACAACGGTCAGTGTGAGGAGAGCTAAAAGTATAAATAGATTCGGAAACTTGAAGCTGTGACCTCAGAGACATGAGAGAGAGAGAGAGAGAGAGAGAGAGAGAGAGAGAGAGAGAGAGAGAGAGAGAGAGAGAGAGAGAGGAGAGAGAGAGAGAGAGAGAGAGAGAGAGAGAGAGAGAGAGAGGAGAGAGAGAGAGAGAGAGAGAGAGAGAGAGAGAGAGAGAGGAGGAGAGGAGAGAGAGAGAGAGAGAGTGAGAGATGAGAGAGAGAGAGAGAGAGCGAGGAGAGGAGAGAGAGAGGAGAAGAGAGAGAGAGAGAGAGAGAGAGAGAGAGAGAGAGAGAGAGGAGAGAGAGAAAAGAAGGAGAGAGGAGAGGAGAGAGGAGAGAGAGAGAGAGATAAAACCATACTCTTTTTGTGCAGTATACATATTCCTGAGATCAAAACAAGATATAATAGCAGCTATCATTATCATCATCGTTGCTATTACTATAATCATCATTAATAACATCATCATCATCATTACCATCAATATCATGACAAACCTATCCACCAAAAATAGACAGCAAACAAGAATAGACACACAGACACACACATGTAACTGCCCATTTAAATCCACCGGTATAGACAGGCAACAGCATCCCGTTCGGGCTCTTAGAGTAGACAGTAGAAGAGAGAAGAGCTTCTACCACCCGTGTTTGCCGTCTGCCGTTGGTGTTTGTTCATTAGCAAAACTGACAAGTAAGTATTCATTACTTCCGGGTGTGTGTTGTTTGCCTGTCGACTTGTAAAAGGCTTTTGAAGAAGTTTCTGTTCTGGTGGGCGGGCCGGCGGGCGTGGCTGGCGGCGGGCGGAGGAGGAGGAGGAGGAGGAGGAGGAGGAGGAGGAGGAGGAGGAGGAGGAGGAGGAGGAGGAGGAGGGGGGGCTAGAAAGAAAGTAGGTGTAAGAAATTTAAAAGGTAAAATAAAGGCGTGTGGGAAGAGGAGGGGAGAGGAGGGGGAAAGGGGGGAGGAGGAGGAGGAGGAGGAAGGGGGAGGAGGAGGGGGAGGAGGAGGAGGAGGAGAGGAGGAAGGGAAAGGGGAAGAGGAGGAGGGGAGGAGGGGAGGGGGAGGAAGAGAAGGGGAAAGGGGAGGAAGGAGGAGAAAGAAGCGAGGAAGGGGAAAAAAAAGAAAAAAAAAAGAGGAAAGGGGAGGTGACATAAGTGAAAAGTGGGGGTGGACAGAAAGAAAATCGAGGAGGAGGCAAAGCAGGAAGAGGAGGAGGAGGAGGAGGAAGGAGAGTAAAAGGAAGGAAACAAGGAGGAGGAAAGGAAAGGAAAACAAAGGGAAAAGGGTCAAAAGGGAAAACGGGGAGGATGGGATAAAGGAAAGAGTTGAAGAATAAGAACTAAGATTATGAAAGAAGAAAAATTAAGACGATGGAATAAGAGGAGGCGTAATGTGAGAAGGTCGCATGCACCTGCTCGCTCCACTTTGCTTCAGGTAAGACTTAATTAAGGTGCTTTCTGCTTAGGTCAACACGGCCAGGTAAAAGTTGCCGATGAACGCGATAAAAACAGCGCATAATGTAGGAGAGAAAAAACAGGGCTAATGTTTTAACTAGTGGTAGGTATAGTAGAAGTAGCATTTAGTAGTAGTAGTAGTATAGATAGTAGTATTATTTAGATTTGTAGTATAGAGTAGTTTTTCGTTGTTGTTGTTGGGAGTAGTAGTAGTATTAGTAGTGTAGTAGTATAGTAGATAGTAGTAGTAGTAGTAGTAGTAGTAGTAGTAGTAGTAGTTAATTTTGGGAGTAGTATTAGTATAGTTTGTTGTTGTTTTTTATAGTATAGTATAGTAGAGTAGTAGTAGTAGTAGTTTTGTAGTAGTAGTAGTAGTAGTAGAAGTAGTAGTAAATGTAGTAGTAATTTGTAGTAGTAGGGAGTGGTGTAGTAGTTAGTATATTATTAGTAGTGTAGTATAGTAGTAGAGTAGTATAGTAGTAAAGAGAGTAGTAGTTAGAGTAGTAGTAGTAGTAGTAGTAGTAGTAGTATATAGCGGGATAAGTTTCAGTAAATTAGAAACACGTAGTAGAAATCATAAAAAAAAAAGTTTAAAATTGCAGTTTTGTTAAAAAGAAAAAATGTATGAAAGGGGGGGAGAGAGAGAGAGAAAAGAGAAAAAGAGAGAGGGAGAGAGAGAGAGAGAGAGAGAGAGTAGAGAGAGAAGAAGAGAGAGAGAGAGAAAGAGGAAAAGAGAGAGAGAGAGAGAGAGAGGGAGAGAAGAGAGAGAGAGAGAGGGAAAGAGAGAAGAGAGAAGAGAGAGAGAGAATAAGAGAAGGGGAAGAGAGAGAAAAGAGAGAGGGGGAGAGAGAGAGAGAGGGAGAGAGAGAGAGAGAGAAAAGGGGAAAGAGAGGAGAGAGAGAGAGAGGAGAGAGAAAAGGAGGGGAGAGAGAGGGGAGAGAGCCTGTCTTTCACCTTTAACTGTTTGCTCTTCACCTGTGTAACCTTCCCCCTTTGCTTTCTGATCATTACACTTCTATGTTTCATTCGCGTTCATTCAGATTCTCTCTTTTCTCTCTCTCTCTCCCCTCCCTCTCTCTCTTTTCCCTCTCTCTTTTTCTCTCTCTTCTCTCTCTCTCTCTCTCTCCTCTCTCTCTCTCTCTCCCCCCCTCTCCTCCTTCTCCTCCCTCTCTCTTTTTTGTTTATATTGATTTTAAATTTTCTTTTTTCTGTTTCCCTTTTTTACTTTTCCTCTTCCCCTCTTCCCGTTTATTTTTTATTTATTTTCTCCCTTATCTTCCAAATCTTCCTTTATGTAATCATTCTCTTCCCCATTTTCCTCTTTTCCTCCCTCGTCGTCATCGTCATCTTCTTCTTCCTTCTCCTCCTCCTTGTTTGACTGTGATCATTATTACTATCATCATTATTTTTACCATTTTTGTTATTTTTTCCTATTTTTTTTTGGCAATCCTCCTATGCTATCTCTCTGCCTGCTTCTTTATTTAATTTTTTCTACTTCTTTCCTATATTTTCTAGCCCTCGCAATATATTCTTCTCCCTTATTTTCCCCTATTCTCCTCCTTCTCCTCCTCCTCCTCCTCCTCCTCCTCTTCCTCCTCCCCTCCCCCCCTCCTCCTCCTCCCCCCTTCCCTCCTCCTCCTCTTCCTCCTCCTCCTCCTCCTCTCTTAAAGCAGCTTTCTCTTCCTTACCACTCAGCAAACAGTGACATACAGTGACGCTGTTTCTCACATTCGATCGTTCGATTGTCAAAGAAAGTTTTTTACGACCCCGAGCAACGAACAGGAACGAAAAAAGGAGGAACTTTGAAGAAGCTATTGATGGTACTGAAGGTCAAGACGAGAGAGAGAGAGAGAGAGAGAGAGAGAGAGAGAGAGAGAGAGAGGAGATGAGAGAGAGAGAGAGAGAGAGAGAGAGAGAGAGA
>JACEEZ010004362.1:62500-65000 GCA_016584305.1 Chionoecetes opilio | reverse complement strand
CTTATTTACCTACTATATCAGCACTTATTTACAAATCAAATTATTCGCCGTCAATTTGTCTATATCTCTATTGAGTCACCTACAATTACGATTTTGCATTCACATTCTGTTTCTCATCTAACTAAACATCATTTGATCCACATTTCTTCAGTCATCACGCTTTCCATTTACTCTTCTGCTTACTTCACCATCTTTCTCTGCTCTTTTTCGTCGTATATTTCTCGTTTCCTCGTATATTGTCTATGATACGTTTGTCATTTCCTGTCTTCTCGGAGCATATTGCAAGTCTTTATCCTCCTCCTCACTCCTCCTCCTCCTCCTCCTCCTCCTCCTCCTCCTCCTCCTCTTCCTCCTCCTCCTCCTCCTCCTCTTTCGCTCCACTCAACCATTCTCTCCTCCACTTTAGTACTTTCAAACTCTCCTTCCCTTTCAATTAATTCTCGTCCCTTCTTCCTTTTCTTTCCATCTCAGTAATCAACAGTAACTCTTTCTCCTCTCTCTCTTACTATGTGCAAGTATTTCTCTCTCCCACTCGACTCCCACTTGTCTCGCCTTGCTATTTCTCGCTCCTCCTCCTCCTCCTCCTCCTCCTCCTCGTCCACCTCCTCCTCGTCCACCTCCTCCTCCTCCTCTACCTCCATGTCATTCTCTCCATTAGTCTTCTTTTCATTTACACTTTTGTTTTAACCTCTTTGTTATTGATTTTCATTCTCGTTTTTGTCTATTACATCTCCCTTTAATCCTATTCCATTTTTTTTTTCTCTCTCTCTCTCTCTCTCTCTCTCTCTCTCTCTCTCTCTCTCTCTCTCTCTCTCTCTCTCTCTCTCTCTTCTCTCTCTTCTCCTCTTCTCTTTTCTTCTCTTCTCTTCTCTTCTCTTCTCTCTCATCTTCTCTACCTCCCTCTCTCTCCTCTCTCTCTCTCTCCTCCTCTCTCCTCATCTCACTCGCTCTCTCATCCTCCCGTCACCAGTTATCATTCAGTCGGCAGCCACGTGGTCGCTCTCGTCACTCCAAAAAACACACGCACCGCTCCACGCGCCATGATTCACGAAGGGCATCAAACAACCTGCAGCATAGAAGTTTGACATCACGACATCCTTATTTTTTTTTTTTTACAGGAAATCAGTGTTCGGGTGCGTTTAGGTAACTTGACGAATAGGACACGCCCCTTTCCTGCTTATCAACGCATGTTATTGGTTAGCTCTAGAACAGTACGATATTTATGTAAGTTATCTTTTATATTGATTATATATTACTTATTACTATTATCATTACTTCTTACTACCTATTATTTCTATTACTTATAAGATCAAAGTAGTCAAGATTCATATAGGAAAAAAAAAGGTTGAATCTAAAAATATATAGATACACGATAGATGAAATACAGATATATAAAACTTATAGATGTACGTTATTTGTGACGAGAAAAAGCTAAGGCAAAGTAATATATCTATTTATTAGTTTGTTTTTTCCAGACAGTGTTGACTTGGACGGATTTGTAAAAGTAACATGTGTTGGTTTCCCTTTTTATTATTTTGACCTCTTGTTTTTACTTCTCTCCTTCCCTTCTTTTCTTTCCTTCCCACTCTCTTATAATTTCTTCTATTATTCTTCACTCCCGTCTTTACTTCTCTCCTTCCCACCTTTTCTTTCCTTCCCATTCTCTATTATTTCTTTATTATTTTGACCTCCCGTTTTTACTTCTCTCCTTCCTTTCTTTCCTTTCCTTCACCTTTATAATTCTCATATTCTCCCCTCCGTTATTCTCTCCTTTCTTTTCCTTCCTTCCCACCCTCTACCATTTCCCCCTTTCCCCTCCCTGTGAGTGGGCGTGGGAGCTGCGGTGTTGACGAGGCAATAATTCACGTGGGAACTGTCACTTAGCGCCACCTGAAGCAAATAATCAAGGTAATGTAGGAGGTGAGAGGCTGCCTTGAGTGGTCTGTCTTGCGTGTTGGGAGGAACGTCTGGTCGGGAATCACGGGCACGGTGGAGGTTCAGGGTCGCTGGCTAGACGTAGTAATTCAAGCAGTTATTTTCTTTGCTATAAAACAAGTATTTTCTAATGGATAAAGAAGGTATTTTATGTCTATTTTCCCGTATTAATGTTAAGAAATGAAGCATGTTTCTTCTATCGATTCCTCCACATTTACGAGTTTCAAAAGTAAATAATGGGACGGTGGGAGTGGAGGTTCAGGGTCGCTGCTTAGACGAAGTAATTCAGGCAGTATTTTTTTTGCTATAGAAATACAAAAATATTTCCTATCTATTCATCCATATTAATGCTACAAAAAACAGAGGATCGCTGGTTAGACGTAGTAATTCGAACAGTATTTTCTTAGCTAATGGATAAGGAGTGTATTTTCTATCTATTCATCCATATTAATGCAATAAATAATTATAATGTGTATATTTTTATAATTTAACCTCTCTATTCTATTAATCTCCATCTATCCTATTTTCTTAGCTATGGATAAATAGTGTATTTTCTATCTATTCA
>JACEEZ010004362.1:50000-55000 GCA_016584305.1 Chionoecetes opilio | reverse complement strand
GGCGAGGAGCTGGCAACGGGAAACTACATTAGCTTGGAACGTTTTACAACAGAGGTATGGTTATAGGTGTCTGTCTGTCTGTCTGTCTGTCTGTCTGTCTGTCTGTCTGTCTGTCTGTCTGTCTGTCTGTCCCTGTTTCACCATTTGTTTGTTTCTCTCTCTCTCTCTAGAGGTTTAGTAAATAAGAATTCTGTGTGTAGAAAGATAGATCAAAAAGCGTATTTATGACCAAAATGAAGAGGAGGAGGAGGAGGAGGAGGAGGAGGAGGAAGAGGAGGAGGAGGAGGAGGAGGAGGAGGAGGAGGAGGAGGAGGAGGAATATCAGAAGAGGAAAATATGACTAGGAGTAGAAAGAGAGGAAAGAGAAGCAAATGGAAGAAAATAATATGGCGGAAGAGGAAGAGAAGAAGAAAAAAGAAAGTATTTCCGAATTAGTTTTTTTCAAGATAAATAGACCAGCTGTGTGGAATGTTTCAGCTTTACTTATTTTTTTCTTTCATTTCTCCACTATTTTTCCTTTCTCCTTTTCTTTTTTTCTCCCTCTCTGACGGTGACACAGGCTGCTAATTTCCCACTCAGCATCGTCAATTAGAGGCGTCACACCGTAATTAGGATACATGGACGCAGGATTTAAATACACAGTAAATAAACTTTATTTCTACAAGGGTCACGTGTCCTATCTCTATATATAGTAGTGTCTTAGTAGACCTTAATAAAGACGTGTCCTGTAAACCTGTATAAGGTACTGTCCTGTTAAATCTTTATAAAGTATTCTCTTAGTAAACCTTTATAATGTAGTGTCAGTTCTTAGTAAACCTTTATAATGTAGTGTCAGTTCTTAGTAAACCTTTATAATGTAGTGTCAGTTCTTAGTAAACCTTTATAATGTAGTGTCAGTTCTTAGTAAACCTTTATAGTGTAGTGTCAGTTCTTAGTAAACCTTTATAATGTAGTGTCAGTTCTTAGTAAACCTTTATAATGTAGTGTCAGTTCTTAGTAAACCTTTATAATGTAGTGTCAGTTCTTAGTAAACCTTTATAATGTAGTGTCAGTTCTTAGTAAACCTTTATAATGTAGTGTCAGTTCTTAGTAAACCTTTATAATGTAGTGTCAGTTCTTAGTAAACCTTTATAATGTAGTGTCAGTTCTTAGTAAACCTTTATAATGTAGTGTCAGTTCTTAGTAAACCTTTATAATGTAGTGTCAGTTCTTAGTAAACCTTTATAATGTAGTGTCAGTTCTTAGTAAACCTTTATAATGTAGTGTCAGTTCTTAGTAAACCCTTATAATGTAGTGTCAGTTCTTAGTATACCTTTATAATGTAGTGTCAGTTCTTAGTAAACCTTTATAATGTAGTGTCAGTTCTTAGTAAACCTTTATAATGTAGTGTCAGTTCTTAGTAAACCTTTATAATGTAGTGTCAGTTCTTAGTAAACCTTTATAATGTAGTCAGTTTTGTAATTTTCAGTTTGCTTTCATTCCATGTTTCCTTCTTCTTTTTTTTACAATATATTTCTTTTTCAAAGCGAGAAGAGTGTTGGCGGGCGTGAGGGTGGCGGCGCAGGGCCTCAATCCACGCCGCGCCGCTTGGTGTCACGGCCGCTCCTACACGCCCCGCCGCAGGGACGGGGCTCTTCCTCGCCCTGCCACAGGTCCTGAAGGTAGTCACGCAGGGCTTCCCTCTTCTTGTGTTCTTGTTGGCGGGGCACCTTGTGTTCGCTGTCCTTGCGCCAGGCGGCCAGTACCGTCCCCCGCGTGGTGCCGCCCGTGTCACCAGCGTTCAGCCACACTCAGGCGTGACGGAGTTTCTTCCCCCGGCTAACACAGCCCGAGGTCGTACTAGCCCTCAGTCTCCTCCTGGCGGGGGGAACGGCCCTCTTTTCACGCCGTGCAGTCACGGGCACGGGAAAGTGAAACCCGCCGTGCTCTGCCTCAGCCTCCGACACAGGCGTGCCCTCCTTCACCGCGGCGGCCCACGGCTCCGGCGAGGCCCTGGCTTGCTGGGGTGTCGAGAGAGGGCTGCACCTCAGCCGTTTGAGGCGACGAACCGGCGGCGCCACTGCCTGCGAGGCAGAGGCGGGAAACTTGAAGTCCTCCTCCAGGAAGTCATCAAAGCAGTCCTCGATGCAGGCAAGGGCCCGGCTCTTGGGCCTCAGAGTCAGGAGTCTGTAAGACCTCCTCCAGGCCGCCAGTCTCGGCCTCGCAGGTCTCCTCGTCACCAACCTCATGGGTGGAGGCCCCTCAGGCTCGGTTGGGCAGCACGTCTGGCCAACGTCTTGGCCAGCTGTAGGCTGGGCAGAACGGCGGCAGTGACTACAGGCCACCTGGTGGCTGCGCAGGCTGCCTCATCGGCAGTCTCGTTTTCTCGCACTCCAACGTGGTTGGGCAGCCAGTGAACCGCACGTCAGTGGCGCCCCTGCGCGGCGATCCCTTGGGTGAGGCCCATGATTGCGGTGGTGAGCCGCACGTTGTCCGCTGGCGGACGCGGCTGCTGCAGGTTCTGTAAGGCAGACCTGGAGTCACAGTGGACGACCACCATCTCCTCCCGAGGGTGGCGGGCGTGCTCCAGGGCGTGCTGCATCGCTACCAGCTCCGTCTGTAGGGCGGAGCAGTGGCCGGCCACCACCTCCCGCCCTGTGACCACCGCCGCTGCCCGGCGGGACGTTGGCCTCTGCCATCCCATCAGTGCTCCGCCCGGGTGCACAGCGCCTGGCTGGGCGGCAAAGGCACTTGTGTTTTAACCTTTAATATAGAGATTGCTAAGAATATCACAAGCACATACGCCCTTCTTAAACTCATATCCATATATTGTCTCGTTTTTGTAGTTTTCCAAAATCTTTTCTATTTAACTGAATTTTCCGCCTTTTGTAGCACTTTGACAATAACTATATGTGCGTAAAATACAGATAATAAAAGGATACTGATATAAATAATTACAATAATAGTAATTTTGAAAATTATAATAATAATAATAATAATAATAATAATAATAATAATAATGCCGCAGCAGCAGCAGCGTGAGGCCGCCAAAAGGCGGGAGGGGCCCGGCGCCTCGGCGGTGATTAATATTCGCGATAAATATAATGTAATTGCTTCCACTGAGACGCAAATTCCGGGCAAAATGTTTAAAGAGTCATTTGTAATTTTCGTTTACGTCCATAAATGCTCTTCATAGTTTTGATTAATTAAAGGCGGCGTTGCGAGCCTCATCCTTTTAGCGTTTCGTTGCTCGTTGAAAATTAATGCATGAAAACATATGAAACTGTTGCGCTGTAGGATCACATTTTGTATCAAAAGATGAGTTTGCATAGATTTTTTTTCTCATTTGAATTACTAATGAATTCTCTGCAAATATCATGCTTTAAAATGGATGTTGCAGCTTACAGATAGCACATGAAAGTTTTGTACATGAATGAGTTATTACGATACATTACAATTGCAAACATCCGACAAAAAAAAAAAAACACAAAAAAACGGTGTAAGTGTTTCCTGCCACGAAAAATTTAAAACTGAAAACTGCATTGCAATGACACACTCACGATGGACAAAGATGCCAATCCGATGCCGATGATAAATCTGTAAATTTTTTTCCTTTGCATTTTAAATGCGAAAGAGCTAAAAACAATACGCAAAACTTTTTGAATACGCTAAACTTTTTTTCAAACTGTACAAAAACTGACCCTTCGCAGTTATAGTTCCATCATTATCAACAACAACAACAACAACAACAAAAAACAACCTTTCCATTCGACAAATATAAACAAACAAACAGATACGCAAACACTAAACATCGAATAGATGAACAATTTACCTACAGATAAACAAGCAGACAGAGACAGACGGATAAACCTAAAATATTAGGTCGGGACCCACCTAAGCGGAGGTGCTTCTGGCACTTCAACTAAGCTAAGTGGGAAGACATAAGGCAGTACTACTCTGATTTTCCATGGAATGATTACTGCTTCCATGTCAAAGACCCATCTATTTGTGCAGAGCGCATAACTGAGGTCATAGTCTCTGGCATGGAGGCGTACATTCCACACACTTTCTCTAATCCTAAAGCCCGTCAACCTTGGTTTAACTCTGCTTGTTCTCATGCTGTCCGAGATAGAGAGGTGGCTCACAAACGGTACCGTAACCATCCATCTCCTGAAACTCATGCCCTTTATATTTCTGCCCGTAATCATGCCAAATCTTTACTTCAACTTATCAAAAACTCTTTCATTCATAGAAAATGTCAAAATCTTTCTGAATCAAATTCCTCTCGTGACTTCTGGCATCTAGCTAATAACATCTCTAACAATTTTTCTTCTACATCTTTCCCTCCTATGCTTCACCCAGATGGCTCCACAGCTGTCTCATCTACTTCTAAAGCTGAACTCTTCGCTCAAACCTTTGCTAAAAATTCCACTCTGGTTGATGAAGGGCTTGTTCCTCCTTCTCCTCCATCCTCTGACTATATTATGCCTGTCATTAAGATCCTTCGGAAGGATGTTTTCTTTGCCCTTTCTGGCCTAGATCCTCGGAAGGCTTACGGTCCTGACGGGATCCCTCCTATTGTTCTCAAAAACTGTGCTCTGTCTGCCCCCTCCTGGTCAAACTTTTCGTCTTGTCTATCTACTTCCACTAGCTTCTTGCTGAAGTTTTGCTCACATCCAACCTGTTCAGAAGGGTGACCGTTTAATCCTTCAAAGCCCGTCCTATAGCTTTGACTTCTGCCTTTCTAAAGTGAATTATACTTAATAGAGATTCTTAGCATCTATCTGCTCACAATCTTCTTCTGACGTTGTACGGTTCGTAAAGGGCGATCTATGGCGAATCTAAGCTTTCCTAACTGAAATTTGGTCATCCTCCTTTAGGGGTTCGGTGAACTTTTGCTGTTGCCCTTGAATATCAAAGCTTTTGATAGAGTCTGGCACAAATCTTTAATTTCCAAACTACCCTCATTCGGTTTCTATCCTTCTTTCTGTACCTTCATCTTAAGTTTCCTTTCAAACCGT
>JACEEZ010004362.1:32500-37500 GCA_016584305.1 Chionoecetes opilio | reverse complement strand
CACGAGTACTTTATAATACGACACGAGTACTTTATAATACGACCACGAGTACTTTATAATACGAACACGAGTACTTTATAATACGAACACGAGTACTTTATAATACGAACACGAGTACTTTATAATACGAACACGAGTACTTTATAATACGAACACGAGTACTTTATAATACGACCACGAGTACTTTATAATACGACCACGAGTACTTTATAATACGACCACGAGTACTTTATAATACGAACCACGAGTACTTTATAATACGACCACGAGTACTTTATAATACGACCACGAGTACTTTATAATACGACCACGAGTACTTTATAATACGACCACGAGTACTTTATAATACGACCACGAGTACTTTATAATACGACCACGAGTACTTTATAATACGACCACGAGTACTTTATAATACGACCACGAGTACTTTATAATACGACCACGAGTACTTTATAATACGATCACGAGTACTTTATAATACGACTACGAGTACTTTATAATACGACCACGAGTACTTTATAATACGAACACGAGTACTTTATAATACACCCAGTACTTTATAATACGACCACGAGTACTTTTATAATACGCCACGAGTACTTTATAATACGACCACGAGTACTTTATAATACGACCACGAGTACTTTATAATACGACCACGAGTACTTTATAATACGACACGAGTACTTTATATACGACACGAGTACTTTATAATACGAACCACGAGTACTTTATAATACGACCACGAGTACTTTATAATACGACCACGAGTACTTTATAATACGCACGAGTACTTATAATACACCACGAGTACTTTATAATACGATCCACGAGTACTTTATAATACGACCACGAGTACTTTATAATACGACCACGAGTACTTTATAATACGACCACGAGTACTTTATAATACGACCACGAGTACTTTATAATACGACCACGAGTACTTTATAATACGACCACGAGTACTTTATAATACGACCACGAGTACTTTATAATACGACCACGAGTACTTTATATTACGACCACGAGTACTTTATATTACGACCACGAATAGTATACATTATACGACCACGAGTACTAGAAATAAGGATTATCATAACATAACACGATAATAACATAAAAGAAAATATTCAGGACAGGTTTGATTTTAACTTTCTCTCTCTCTATCTATCTATTTGTCTGTCCGTCTTAAAAAAACAAGCTGATATAAATGACACTTTTTAATACGATGTCTGCGGCGCACTTTGCCAATACCCTCGCGTTATAACATTACAATGCAACAGGAAAAGGAATACAAGTGTAGCGCTGTGACCCAGACGCCCCCTCGGTGACGTCACGCCGCGACACCAAACACGACAAAACAAAGTCTGGCGGAGAAAAAACAAAGTCAAACACATAGCAATCAGCTGATTAGGTAAAGAAAGTTCCCACGTCAAGGTAGGCCTGGCAGCCCTCCACCCGGTAAGGCCACACCGCCCTCATGAGTCATAGGGTGAACGCCCTTGCTGACATACGGTGATGGCACTGTTATTCCGCCGCCAATACTCCATCTCCCTCACCTGACGTTCTAGTTTCAAAATGTTGGCTGGTTACCCGTCAGTGTGTCACGGCGACGCGGCAGCCAGGCACGGCACGGCACATGTGCACACACGTCAGGAGGGTAATAGCCGGTAACGGACGCACACACACACATACACACACACACACACACACACACACACACACACACACACACACACACACACACACACACACACACACATACACACACACACCACACACACACACACACACACACACACACACACTTCAGGAGGGTAACAGCCGTCACGGGCACAGCACACACACACACACACACACACACACACACACACACACACACACACACACCACACACACACACACACACACACACGGCAGGAGGGTAACAGCCGGTCACGGGCACAGCACACACACATACACACACACACACACACACACACACACACACACACACACACACACACACACGCACGGCAGGAGGGTAACAGCCGGTCACGGCACAGCACAGCACACACCACACAACACACACACACACACACCACACACACACACGGCAGGAGGGTGGCGGTGCGACAGGAACACCAGAGACGTGAACCAGTACGTGAGGCGCCTCCTTCCTTACTTACTGGACACTGAGACGCATTAGGGGTACAAGTTCCTGGACTGGACTGGCAACTAAGCGGGCTTTTAGTTACTTTTGTTTTGTCCTTGGCCAGTCCTTTGTGATGTAAACAAAATTTGTTTTAGGATCTCTCTCTCTCTTTCTCTCTCTCTTTTTTTTTTTTCTCTCTTTTTTCTTTTTTTTTCTCTCTCCTCTCTCTCCTCTCTTCTCTCTCTCTCTCTCTCTCTCTCTCTCCTCTCTCTCTCTCTCTCTCTCTCTCCTCTCTCTTCTCTCTCTCTCTCCTCTCTCTCTCTCTCTCTCTCTCTCTCTCTCTCTCTCTCTCTCTCTCTCTCTCTCTTCTCTCTCTCTCTCTCTCTCTCTCTCTCGGTGGGTGGGTAGGTAAATATATATGTAGAGAGAAAGCCAGATAGATTTTGCTGTATTGTTAAAGGCAAGGAAGAGAGATGCAATACGGAGCTAATACCCTTTGATTGCAATCCTTTCATGCTGAACTTCTGAGCCGATTTACGTTCCCTGCTCTGAATGCAAAATAATAGCTGCTGAATACACTAAATAAAAAAAACACGTCACCCACTCTAGACTAATGGCATATGTTAGTGTTCATGGCGCCATCCATCATATATGAGTCACCGTTTGCATTACGGCAGAAAATCAGTCATGTCAGTAGCCTTTATATTTCATTGCGACGTGCGACGTATATGCCAGAATGTTTATTTTTCTAGATATGTGTGTCTATATTCTTTAGCACCCACACCCTTACTACACACACATACATACACAGTTAACAGTCCATTGTATTAACTGCTGTAAACCTTCATTATCATCCACACTTCACAGTCCCTTATAATCACATAGCCATTAATAACCACCACCTTCATCACCTGCACACGCATTACACCGACAAAACAAGGGACGAACTACTGATTATAGAGGAGAAAACATCTTATTTCCCGCCAGCAAGGTTCTCTGTCACTTTTACGTCCCATAAAGCCAAGAAAAAAAACCTTCAGCCTTGCCTCGAGACGGCCACGGTTATGTGTCAGCCGGGAACCATAGCTCTGGCCTCGTATGGTGCTGTCTATAGTACCTCACAGGGCGGCATCATCCCTCTTGCTTGCCGCCCTTCTTTAGCTACCAAGGCGGGGTGACAGATAGGCGGGATAAGAGGGTTTAAGAGGGACTGCCTTGCCCAGTCTACGAAGCGACGGCCAAAGAGAGACATCAAAATACGTCAACACATTGTAAGCGTGTCGTACAAGAGAAAAAGTATATATAGAGTTTGTGAATTTTGATGGAGTTTTATACAGACTTCGTGTTTATGGTTGTGTCCTCAGGGATGTAGAGGCGAGGAGTACATTCGTGTAGGCTGGTTTTATGGTTGCAAGGGTTACCACGTGTGTTTGTGTTTTTTTCAAGGCGTAATAACATAAACATAACATAACGTAATAACATAACGTAAAGGGCGATCTACTGGCGATCTTCTAGCTTTCCTAACTGAATCTTGGTCATCCTCCTTTAAGGGTTTCGGTGAAACTTTTGCTGTTGCCCTTGACATATCAAAAGCTTTTGATAGAGTCTGGCACAAATCTTTAATTTCAAAACTAGCCTAATTCGGTTTTTATCCTTCTCTCTGTACCTTCATCTTAAGTTTCCTTTCAACCCGTTCTATTGCAGCCACGGTAGACGGACATTGTTCTTCTCCTAAACCTATCAATAGTGGTGTTCCCCAGGGTTCTGTCCTATCATCCACTCTCTTTCTATTATTCATTAATGATCTTCTAAGTCTAACTCAAAGCACTATCCACTCCTACGCTGATGATTCTACCCTGCATTTTTCAACATCGTTTATTAGACGTCCAACTCAACAGGAACTAAGTGATTCACGGAGAGATGTCACCGAGCGCTTAACTTCTGACCTTTCTATAATTTCTGATTGGGGAAAAGCAAACCTTGTTTTGTTCAATGCCTCAAAAACCCAATTTCTTCACCTATCTACTCGACAAAACCTACCAGATAACTATCCCCTCTTCTTCAATGACAGTCTACTGTCTCCTTCTTCTACAATGAACATTCTAGGACTATCCTTTACTAAAAATCTGAACTGGAAATCTCACATCTCATCTCTTGCTAAAACAGCTTCTAAGAAGTTAGGTGTCCTGTGGCGTCTGCGTCCATTTTTTTTCTCCCTCCCAGTTGCTTTCTCTCTACAGGGGCCTTATCCGCCCATGTATGGAGTATGTCTCACATGTTTGAGGGGGATCCACTCATACAGCTCTCCTAAACAGGGTTGAGTCAAAAGCTTTTCGTTTCATCAACTCCCCTCCTCTGACTGACTGTCTTCAATCTTTAAATCACCGCCGCAATGTTGCTTCTCTTGCTCTCTTCTACCGTTATTTTCATGCTCACTGCTCTTCTGAACTTACTAACTGCATGCCTCCCCCACTCCCGCGGCCTCGCTGCACAAGACTTTCTACTCATTCTCATCCCTATTCTGTCCATGTTCCTAATGCAAGAGTTAATCAGTATCTTTACTTTTTCATCCCCTTCACTGGTAAACTCTGGAACTCTCTTTCTGTTTCTATTTTTTCACCTTTCTACGACTTAAATTTTTTCAAGAGAAGAGCGACAAGACACCTCCCGAACTAAATTGGCACACCTCCCTTTCCTTATTCTCTTACTGTCTTCTTTATAGGGACTGGCAAGTGGCAACTAGGTGGGCTTTGTGTTACCTCTTTATTTTGTGCCCTTGGCCAGTCCTTTGTGATGTAAAAAACAAAAAAAACAAAAAGACACTACGTTATGTATTACAGCCGCGACACGGGATTGAATAGTG
>JACEEZ010004362.1:27500-30000 GCA_016584305.1 Chionoecetes opilio | reverse complement strand
CTCTCTCTCTCTCTCTCTCTCTCTCTCCTCTCTCTCTCTCTCCTCTCTCTCTCTCTCTCTCTCTCCAACATTTCCCACAACGAGTATAATTTTTCCTTCACAGCTCATTCTTGTTCTAATTTTATCCTTTTTCTCTCCTGCCCATCTTCCTTCCCTACAATCCCTCCCATCTTCCTTCCCTACAATCCCTCCCTCCTTCCCTTCCCTACAATCACCTCCCTCCTTCCCTTCCCTACAATCCCTCCCTCCTTCCCTTCCCTACAATCCCTCCCTCCTTCCCTTCCCTTCCCTTCCCTCCCTCTCTCTCCTCGTAATTGTGTTGATGGATCACCGCAAGTTAGGAAGGCGGAGTCACGTCAATTCCAACTTTTCGGGGTGAGTTGCCAGAGAGAGAGGGAGAGAGGGAGAGGGAAAGAGGGAGAGAGTAGGAGGGGTCAACCTAGAATATGGTAATCTTAGGATATTTATCATAGGAGGAAAGGATGATATGATCTCTTATCTCATCATATTTTCTTTGTGTCTCTTGAGGCAAGGGAGGAGGAGGAGGAGGAGGAGGAGGAGGAGGAGGAGGAGGAGGAGGAGGAGGAGGAGGAGGAGGAGAGAGAAAAACATATATGGAGAGGTAAAAAAAAAGGATATTGGACAGGAGGAGGTGGAAATGCAGGAATAAGAATGGAAGCTTAACGGATAAAGGAAACGAAATGGGAAAAGTGAGAAGTAAGGAAGTCGGATTGGAAAAATTTGAGTGAGGAAGAGGAGGAAATGGAAGACATAGATGGAAGGAAAAAGAGATGGGACAGAAAATGATGGAAGGAAATAGAAGGAATGTCTATATCAGGAAAGAAAATGGAAAGAATGAGTGAAGGAAAGGGATTACCAAGATGTGTGAGGGAGTGAGGGAGGCAGCGAGGAGCGGTGAGGGAGTGAGGCAAAGGTCGCAGTAATAATACATGGCAACAAGATATGTGACCTTTGACGGAATTTATGGCTAGCATCACTCAGTACAGCCAGTTAACCCTCCGTCTCTCTCTCTCTCTCTCTCTCTCTCTCTCTCTCTCTCTCTCTCTCCTCCTCTCTCTGTACCAGTCTCTGTCTCTCTCTCTCTCTCTCCTCACTCTCTCTCTCTCTCTCTCTCTCTCTCTCTCTCTCTCTCTATCCGTAACACGAAAAGTAAACATAGCCTCCCTCTCCCTACCCTTTTACTCTCCCCTTTTTCCCTTTCCTATCGCTTCCTATCTTTCCCCTTTGTTACATCCCCCTTATTTAGATACGTGTGTGTGTGTGTGTGTGTGTGTGTGTGTGTGTGTGTGTGTGTGTGTGTGTGTGTGTGTGTGTGTGTGTGTGTGTGTGTGTGTGTGTGTGTGTGTGTGTGTGTGTGTGTGTGTGTGTGTGTGTGTGCACTTTTGTTACATATGCAAAACTGATCTGTGTAAGCTGACGAGCACTAAAATACATTATACTGATCTATATTTAAATGGTTTTTTTTAGGGGAGGAGAAACAGGAGGGAAATGCATGTACAAAAAAACTTAGGCTATATTCATACATTTTTCATGACTGCTAACGTGGCATTAAGTACTACTAAAAGGGTATGCAAATCTATGACACTATGGAGCTAGCATGCTGTATTGATTACCTGCCTCACGACTCTGACTCATGACTCATTACTCTGATAGTGGACGGTGATGGGAACTCGGATGACTCATGCTGACCTTTCGCTGACGTCTTACCTGATGACTAGCTGACTAACTGACTGACTAAATTACTGACTGACTGACTGACTGACTGACTGACTGACTGACTGACTGACTAAATTACTAACTGACTGACTGACTGACTGACTGGCTGACTAAATTACTAACTGACTGACTGACTGACTGACTGACTGACTAACTGACTGACTAAATTACTAACTGACTGACTGACTGACTGACTAACTGACTAAATGACTGAATAAATTACTAACTGACTGACTGACTGACTGACTGACTGACTGACTGACTGACTGACTGACTGACTGACTGACTGACTGACTGACCTGCTGACTGACTTACTGACTGACTGACTGACTGACTGACTGACTGACTGACTGACTGACTGACTGACTGACTGACTGACTGACTGACTGACTGACTGACTGACTGACTGACTGACTGACTGACTGACTGACTGACTGACTGACTGACTGACTGACTGACTGACTGACTGACTGACTGACTGACTGAGGACTGACTGACTGATGACTGACTGCACACTCTTGACTACACTGACTGACTGACTGATCTGACCTGACTGACTGACTGACTCGACTCTACTGACTGACTCTGACTGACTGAGACTGACGCTGACTGAGATATGAATGAAATACAATGCACACACTTTTCTGACTGTCTTGGACTGCTGCTTGTGTGCTACTTACTCTCATCTCTCCTCCTACGATGAACTGACGCTCACTACGCATGCACTGATGAACTCTACCTGTACTGCTGACTCTGCACTGCA
>JACEEZ010004362.1:7500-22500 GCA_016584305.1 Chionoecetes opilio | reverse complement strand
GTCATAGCAACAAAAATCAAAATCAACTTTATATAACACAATTTACTTGACAATATTCTCTATTTTTAACATAATTTTTATTCTTTTCGTTTACATGACCTCATTTGACCTCATCTCAACTCCTATTTTCTCTCCTGTCACAGCCATTCCGCACCCTCCTTTCCTTTCGTATTTCCTTCCTCTTTTCCTTTCTCTTTTCCACTCAACCACACGCACACACACACAGCACACACCTTCCTCACACCTAACCCCTCATTCTCCCTCACTACCTCTTCCCCTCACCTCATCTCCCCCATCATCCCTCTCTCTCCCTGCCCTTAGAGCGTTCCCATTCCCCCAGCCTTTTAAGATAAGCGTCAGAAAGCCAATTACCATCAGGGTTAAGGAGTGTTCGCTTGCTGGTCTTGGGGAAGGCGCGGCAGGGAGGGAGGGGAAGGGGGGAGGGGAAAAGCGAGGGCAATAAGTGTCAGACCGACGCTGAGGGGAAAGGCTTACAGACAGGCAGGACGTACACACACACACACATGCACACACACACACACACACACACACACACACACACACACACACACGCATACATAAATACAGAAGGTTATGTATGTCGCGTGTGTTTCTATACTGCAACACAATGAAATGAATGTGTAAGACAGTGACATGAAATGGAAGATATAATAATGGTGGCCTGAAAAGAAAGAAATGGTCGTGTTATAAATGGAAAGAAAAGAAAAATACGACAGGTTTGAGAAATGTCTAAAAAAAATGTGGATTCTGAAAACATGTGAAGTAAGATGAATAAAGGAAGAGTCCGCAAAGAGACAAAAATGATTTAAGCTTTGAATTGCGGAACTAAAATTGAATTGTTGAAAAATAATGAAAAATTTGAAAATATATGAACAAATGTTACAGAAGAGCTAAGTGACTGAATAAATGAAAAGCATGAAATAGTAAGTAAGAGACAAACTCAAACGAAACACCAGAACACCGATAATAACCAAGAACACCGATAATAACGAAGAACACCGATAATAACCAAGAACACCGATAATAACCAAGAACACCGATAATAACCAAGAACACCGATAATAACCAAGAACACCGATAATAACCAAGAACACCGATAATAACCAAGAACACCGATAATAACCAAGAACACCGATATAACAGAACAAATAACCAAGAACACCGATAATAACCAAGAACACCGATAATAACCAAGAACACCGATAATAACCAAGAACACCGATAATAACCAAGAACACCGATAATAACCAAGAACACCGATAATAACCAAGAACACCGATAATAACCAAGAACACCGATAATAACGAAGAACACCGATAATAACCAAGAACACCGATAATAACCAAGAACACCGATAATAACCAAGAACACCGATAATAACCGAAGAACACCGATAATAACCAAGAACACCGATAATAACCAAACACCGATAATACAAGAACACCGATAATAACCAAGAACACCGATAATAACCAAGAACACCGATAATAACAAGAACACCGATAATAACCAAGAACACCGATAATAACCAAGAACACCGATAATAACGAAGAAACTAAATAAAACTGAAAATCGAGAAGGTTTAATAAAATACACACACATACACACAGTCACACACACACATACACACACACACACACATACACACATACACACACATACACACATACACACACACATACACACACACACACCTGCACCACCAATAATACATCAGGTGGAGAGAAAACAAAAATACGTTACATGCCACATCGCTCCAACAATGCAGCCTTTCAGTCTCTCCGCCTTTATAACTGATTTCAATATTATATTTCTCTCTACTCTGCCTTGTGTACAGTTTGTTTCTTCTACGATCTCTACCTCGAATATTCTTCTTATATTAATTTTTTTTCGTTTTCAAATTTTTCTACGATGAATTATGTGAATTTTCTTTATTTTCATTTCATGTACTTTTTCTAATGTGCAATATTCTAATAATATGTGTTATTCTTTATATATCAAGTAATAAAACTTCCTTCTCGTGTTTTCAATGTTCTGCAAAAATGCCTTATTTCTGCTTTACAAACAGAAATTCATAATAATCTACATCTATACATTAATCACCATATGAAATGTACTGGTTTGAACATTATTTTTATGTTTGTCTAAATATGTGACCAATTGAAGTACAGTTTTAATCCATCACTGCATCCTTAATTCATCGATATTTCTAAATACTGGAACTTATAAGGAAACCTACACAAAATCAGGTGAGGAGGGAAATGGCCCCGGTGTTACCTGCCTCGGGAGGAAAAACGATCACCTGGGGAGAGAGAAAAACGTCGGCAGGCAAGGGAGAGAAGGAGAGGGGAAAGGGAAGGAAGGAGGGGAACTGGAGAGAATGAGGGGAAATGGAGAGAATGAGGGGAAATGGAGAGAATGAGGGGAAATGGAGAGAATGAGGGGAAATGGAGAGAATGAGGGGAAATGGAGAGAATGAGGGGAAATGGAGAGAATGAGGGGAAAGGGAGGGTAGGAGGGGAAAGGGAGGTAATGACACAGGGAGGGGTAAAAGATGAGGGTTTTAAGAGATGGGTAGTTAGGGGGCGGCCGAGGGGAGAAGAGGGAAGAGGAAAACAGAGGGGAGGAAGAGGAATAAGAGGGGAGAGAAATATAAGAGGACAGTTAGGGGGTCATACACAGGGGTAGTTAAGAAGAAAATTTATGGAAGTGTAACATAAACACTCATACTTGAAGAGGGAAGATAAAAAAAATACTCAACTGCTTACAATAAGGTTAGAATATGGTTAAATACCTATAGTTGAGTAAGTTAATTGAGTAGTTAAGAAGTCAAATGTATGGAAATGTAACATAAACACTGAGAGTGCTGTGAAGTGTGGGGCAGGTGTATCAGCTTCTTTCCTGTGAATACAGGAGTGAGGCAAGGGTGCGTCCTTGCCCCAGCACTTTTCAACGTTTGTATGGACTGGGTATTGGACAAGGTTGTAGATCAAAGTGATTGTGGAGCATCCGTCGGCAACACCAAGATCACTGATCTTGTTTTTGCCGATGATGCAGTAATCTTTGCTGAGTCGCTGGAGGTCCTGGTGATGGCTCTCGAGGCGCTGCACGAGGAGGCAAAGCCTTTGGGACTTGAGGTCTCCTGGCTCAAGAACAAGGTCCAGGTGTTTGGAGATTTACTAGATGAAGCAGTACAGTCTGTTCATGCGTGCGGCGAGAACATTGAGATCTTGGAAAGTTTTACATACCTTGGTAGCGCAGTACATAATGACGGCGGGTCATGTCAAGAAGTCTTACGGCGGATTGGCATAGCCCACGGTGTTATGGACTCGCTCAGCAGGAGTATTTGGCGTTGTTGGTACCTGTGCAGGAGGACAAAGATCCGGATCTTCAAGTCGCTTGTGATCACTGTCTTACTCTATGGTTGTGAGACATGGACACTAAATAGTGACTTGAAGAGACGAATCAATGCCTTTGGTAATAAGTATCTTCGCAGAATCATGGGGTATCGCTGGGATGATTACGTGTCAAATCAGCGATTGCACCGTGAGACTGAATCGAGGCCTATTACCTGCATAGTCCGTCAACGCCAACTTCGGCTATATGGGCATGTGGCACGCTACCCTGAAACCGATCCTTCCCATCGGGTTGTATCTGTAAGAGACAATCCGGCGTGGAGGAAGCCAAGGGGGCGCCCACAAGGCTCGTGGCTAGGGCAAGTTGATGTTTCTTGTCGAGAGCTGCTTGGTATGGGAAAGGAGCCTGCATGGAGACTCGCGCGTGGTGACCCCCGGGAGTGGCGTCGTAGGGTGGGCGAGGCGACGCGCCCCCCAGCGTATGCCCCCAATGATTGATTGATTGAATATAAACACTCTAACTTGAAGAGAAGAGAAAAAAAGATGCAATACAGTTCTCAATACGGTTAGAATATCAATAAATACTTATAGTTGAGTAAGTTAATTGAGTAGTTAAGAAGTAAGATTTATGGAAGCATAACATAAGCACTCATACTTGAAGAGAGAAGAGAAAAAATAATACTATACAGTTTCCAATACGTTCAGAAAAGCTTATAATGCTTGTAACTATGTATCTAATAATCACACTGCATTGCCTCACACACTTGACCTCAGCTTAGCCCTCTCTGTAGCACTAACCACTTCATTCATCACCTCACCTTTACTCAACACACCTGAGAGCGATACCTAATGAAGCCTCTCTCTCTCTCTCTCTCTCTCTCTCTCTCTCTCTCTCTCTCTCTCTCTCTCTCTCTCTCTCTCTCTCTCTCTCTCTCTCTCTCTCTCTCTCTCTCTCTGTCTGTCTGTCTGTCTGTCTGTCTGTCTGTCTGTCTGTCTGTCTGTCTGTCTGTCTGTCTGTCTGTCTGTCTGTCTGTCTGTCTGTCTGTCTGTCTGTCTGTCTGTCTGTCTGTCTGTCTGTCTGTCTGTCTCTCTTTCTCTCTCTCTCTCCCTCTCTCTCTCCTCTCTCTCTCTCTCTCTCTCTCTCTCTCTCTCTCTCTCTCTCTCTCCCTTCGCCTCATCCTCATTATATGTTCCTGCGGGCAAGAAAGAGTAAGGAAGGAGTGTTTCTAATTAGCGGCTGTATCGCTTTCCAGACGCTGCTTCTGCTTCTCAACGCTTGGCTTGGAAAACATTACTGAATCAGGTTGTGAAAGTCTCAGAGAGTATACAGATAAAAAGGTTGTGATATTTTTATTATTTGGAAGATTGCTTGATGGCTGTGTACTGTAAGGTGTGTGTGTGTGTGTGTGTGTGTGTGTGTGTGTGTGTGTGGTGTGTGTGTATTCATCTAGTTGTATTTTACAGGGCCAGAGAAATGCTCGTGTGGCCCCGTCTCCATATCAACATTCTTATATCATTCATCCTAGTGCTTTGTGTTGGCCGAAGCCAGCACCCCGGAGAGCAGGTCACAAACCCCGGCTAACACCCGGTACCCATTCACTGCTGGGTGGACAGGGGCTCAGGTTTTAAGGAAACAACCCATTTGTTTCCGCTCCGCCGGGGATCGAACCCGGGACTTCTCGGTTGTGGACCGAGCGTGCTATCCCTTACACCACGGAGTACCCGTGTGTGTGTGAATGTGTGTGTGTGTGTGTGTGTGTGTGGTGTGTGTGTGGGTGTGTGTGTGTGTGTGTTGTGTGTGTGTGTGTGTGTGTGTGTGTGTGTGTGTGTGTGTGTGTGTGTGTGTGTGTGTGTGTGTTGTGGTGTGTGTGTGTGTGTGTGTGTGGGTGGTGTGGTGTGTGTATATGTGTTAAGTAAATTAATTAGTGTGTGTTACTATCTTCTATACTACTTAAGCCTGACTGTACTTACTTACAAAATGAAGACAAAAACTTAAGGGTAATATAACAGCGTCTGGTTAATAGCAGGCCACAAGTTATAGGCATACAAAAAAAATCTAGATTAATCAAACACACAAACCTTAGTCCAACAATATATGAAGAAAGAAAAACAATACAAGCATAAAACTACATAGCAACTACATAATAACTACATAACAACTACATAATAACTACATAACAACTACATAATAACTACATAACAAACTACATAATAACTACATAACAACTACATCATTTCCGCACAAGAGGCATGACTATTTCTCCTAAGTGATGAATTCCAATCTGCAGAAAAAAAGCGGCGATTTTTACACGAGGCGAATAAAAAGATAACAAATGGAAGAAGGAAAAACCCCGACAAACTTTTTAGGGGAAGAACAGGAGGTTGATGGGCCTTTCTTAGGGGTGTGTGAGGATTACGATAGGAAGAAGGTAAAATCAGGATGAGAAGGGTGAGAGAGAGAGAGAGAGAGAGAGAGAAGAGAGGGGGAAGAGAGAGAAGAGAGAGAAGAAAGAGAGAGAGAGAGAGAAGAGAAGGGGGAGAGAAGGGGGAGAGAGAGAGGAAGGGGGAGAAGAGATTTTGGGAAAAGTTTTACATCCCTTGGTAGCGCAGTAATTAATGACGGCGGGTCATGTCAAAAGCTTACGGGGGATGGATAGCCCACGGTTTTTAGGGACTCGCTCAGCGGAGTATTTGGCGTTTTTGGGTCCCTGGCAGGGGGACAAAGATCCGGATTTTCAAGTCGTTGGACACTGTTTTACTCTAGGGTTTGTAACATGGACCTAATAGTGACTTGAAGAGACGAATCAATCCCTTTTGGGTAATAAGTATTTGCAAATCTGGGGTACGCTGGGATGATTACTGTCAATACGATGCACCGTGAGACTAATCGAGGCCTATTACCTGCATACCCGTCACGCCAACTTCGGCTATATGGGCATGTGGCACGTACCCTAAACCGACCCTTCCTCGGGTTGTATCTGTAAGAAAACCGGCGGGGAGGAGCCAAGGGGCGCCCACAAGGTCGTGGCTGGGGCAAGGATGTTTTTTGTCAGAGCTGTTGGGGTTGGGAAAGGAGCCTGAGGAGACTCGCGCGTGGTGCCCCCCGGAGGGGCGTCGAGGGGGGGCGAGGCGAGGGCCCCCCCCAGGTATCCCCCCAAGTTTTGATTGATTGAATAAAAAACACTCTAATTGAAGAAAAGAAAAAAAAAGATGAAATACAGTTCTCAATACGGTTAGAATATCAATAAATACTTATAGTTGAGTAAGTTAATTGAGTAGTTAAGAAGTAAGATTTATGGAAGCATAACATAAGCACTCATACTTGAAGAGAGAAGAGAAAAAATAATACTATACAGTTTCCAATACTTTCAGAAAAGCTTATAATGCTTGTAACTATGTATCTATAATCACACTGCATTGCCTCACACATTTGACCTCAGCTTAGCCCTCTCTGTAGCACTAACCACTTCATTCATCCCCACCTTTACTCAACACACCTGAGAGCGATACCTAATGAAGCCTCTCTCTCTCTCTCTCTCTCTCTCTCTCTCCTCTCTCTCTCTCTCTCTCTCTTCTCTCTCTCTCTCTCTCTCTCTCTCTCTCTCTCTCTCTCTCTCTCTCTCTCTCTGTCTGCTGTCTGTCTGTCTGTCTGTCGCTGTCTGTCTGTCTGTCTGTCTGTCTGTCTGTCTGTCTGTCTGTCTGTCTGTCTGTCTGTCTGTCTGTCTGTCTGTCTGTCTGTCTGTCTGTCTCTCTTTCTCTCTCTCTCTCCCTCTCTCTCTCTCTCTCTCTCTCTCTCTCTCTTCTCTCTCTTCTCTCTCTCTCTCTCTCTCCCTTCGCCTCATCCTCATTATATTGTTCCTGCGGGCAAGAAAGAGTAAGGAAGGAGTGTTTCTAATTAGCGGCTGTATCGCTTTCCAGACGCTGCTTCTGCTTCTCAACGCTTGGCTTGGAAAACATTACTGAATCAGGTTGTGAAAGTCTCAGAGAGTATACAGATAAAAAGGTTGTGATATTTTTATTATTTGGAAGATTGCTTGATGGCTGTGTACTGTAAGGTGTGTGTGTGTGTGTGTGTGTGTGTGTGTGTGTGTGTGTGTGTGTGTATTCATCTAGTTGTATTTTACAGGGCCAGAGAAATGCTCGTGTGGCCCCGTCTCCATATCAACATTCTTATATCATTCATCCTTAGTGCTTTGTGTTGGCCGAAGCCAGCACCCCGGAGAGCAGGTCACAAACCCCGGCTAACACCCGGTACCCATTCACTGCTGGGTGGACAGGGGCTCAGGTTTTAAGGAAACAACCCATTTGTTTCCGCTCCGCCCGGGGATCGAACCCGGGACTTCTCGGTTGTGGACCGAGCGTGCTATCCCTTACACCACGGAGTACCCGTGTGTGTGTGAATGTGTGTGTGTGTGTGTGTGTGTGTGTGTGTGTGTGTGTGTGTGTGTGTGTGTGTGTGTGTGTGTGTGTGTGTGTGTGTGTGTGTGTGTGTGTGTGTGTGTGTGTGTGTGTGTGTGTGTGTGTGTGTGTGTGTGGGTGTGTGTGTGTGTGTATATGTGTTAAGTAAATTAATTAGTTGTGTTACTATCTTCTATACTACTTAAGCCTGACTGTACTTACTTACAAAATGAAGACAAAAACTTTAAGGGTAATATAACAGCGTCTGGTTAATAGCAGGCCACAAGTTATAGGCATACAAAAAAAATCTAGATTAATCAAACACACAAACCTTAGTCCAACAATATATGAAGAAAGAAAAACAATACAAGCATAAAACTACATAGCAACTACATAATAACTACATAACAACTACATAATAACTACATAACAACTACATAATAACTACATAACAACTACATAATAACTACATAACAACTACATCATTTCCGCACAAGAGGCATGACTATTTCTCCTAAGTGATGAATTCCAATCTGCAGAATAAAAGCGGCGATTTTTACACGAGGCGAATAAAAAGATAACAAATGGAAGAAGGAAAACGCGACAAACTTTTTAGGGGAAGAACAGGAGGTTGATGGTCCTTTCTTAGGGGTGTGTGAGGATTACGATAGGAAGAAGGTAAAATCAGGATGAGAAGGGTGAGAGAGAGAGAGAGAGAGAGAGAGAGGAGGAGAGAGAGAGAGAGAGAGAGAGAGAGAGAGAGAGAGAGAGGAGAGAGAGAGAGAGAGAGAGAGAGAGAGAGAGCGAGAGAGAGAGAGAGAGAGAGAGAGAGAGAGAGAGAGAGAGAGAGAGAGAGAGAGAGAGAGAGAGAGAGAGAGAGAGAGAGAGAGAGAGAGGAGAGAGAGAGAGAGGGGAGAGAGAGAGAGAGAGGAGAGAGAGAGAGAGAGAGAGAGAGAGAGAGAGAGAGAGAGAGGAGAGAGAGAGAGAGAGAGAGAGAGAGAGAGAGAGAGAGAGAGAGAGAGAGAGAGAGAGAGAGAGAGAGAGAGAGAGAGAGAGAGAGGAGAGAGAGAGAGAGAGAGAGAGAGAGAGAGAGAGAGAGAGAGAGAGAGAGAGAGAGAGAGAGAGAGAGAGAGAGAGAGAGAGGGGAGGAGAGAGAGAGAGAGAGAGAGAGAGAGAGAGAGAGAGAGAAGAGAGAGAGAGAGAGAGAGAGGAGAGAGAGAGAGAGAGAGAGAGAGAGAGAGAGAGAGAGAGAGAGAGAGAGAGGGGAGAGAGAGAGAGAGAGAGAGAGAGAGAGAGGAGAAGAGAGAGAGAGAGAGAGAGAGAGAGAGAGAGAGAGAGAGAGAGAGAGAGAGAGAGAGAGAGAGAGAGAGAGAGAGAGAGAGAGAGAGAGAGAGAGAGAGAGAGAGAGGAGAGAGAGAGAGAGAAAGGCAGTGTAAGGAAGAAGGGAGTAAGGGAAGGAGGTGAAGGAACTGTTACGAGGAAAAACTCTCTTCTTCCTCACGTCAAAGGAGAGAAAAAATGAACGTTACAAAACATTCTCCTTTATGAATTGCGTTCTTTTGTCTCCTTCTCTACATCACTAAGGGCCGATTTCTGAGTCGTCCCCTTTCGTTGGGGTCCTTACCAACGAGCGGCCATTTCCATCCCCAACAACAAAATCCGATTTCTTAGTCGTCTTTTGGGCCGCTGTTGGTTTGTATCGATCGATACCATAGATTGGAACCTTTGGGGACGCCGGGTTGGGGAGCCTACTGCCTCCCCAACAATGCTTACTAATGCAATTATTTATCAAATACCACTAATTCCTACTTCTATATGGTTATATTTTCTTCTGAAAAAGATGTAAAAAACTATCAGACAACGCATCAACACATTAGAGGGTTGTAGTGAAAGAAAAAGAAAAGTTTTAGAAGAACTTGGATGGCCGCGGTGATGCACGTCACCACCTGTCAAGCAGACAACATATTTTTCACGGCCATCTGTCTTAATAAATTATTTTACCTGTCACCCTATATTCTTCTATAATTCAGTAATATTGTAGGTATATATGCGTAAGATATACAAAAGTGGTTATATGTGAACTTGTTATTATAAATAAAAGTAATAATTATAAATAAAAATTTAAATTATATATAATTTAATATAATATAATTTATATATAATCAAATATAACAAAATATAATTTATAAATTAAAGTAGAATATTATAAATAATCGTTGTTATTATTTATGTGTGTAAATAGTCATTATTTACTGACTTTGGATGGAATATTTACATTTTCCGCCACTCAGGCATACCAACAGTACCGAATCTGCCGTCTTTGATTCGTTGGGATCCTTACCATGTTGGGGAGCTCCTGGTTCACGAAAACAGCGACTAAGAAATCGGATCTCTTTGTTAGTAAGGACTGTTACCAGGTTGGTAAGGCTTTTGGTTAGGGAGCTTACCAAAGGACTAAGAAATCGGCCCTAAGTATAGATTCCTTCTCTACATTTTCACTCCTTCTCCTACCTTCCCCTCTAATACCCTGTAACTTTCCTACCATTCTACTTTCCGTTTCCCATATTTTCCATTCTTTATCCTAAACTAATATATCCTGTAACTTCCCTTCCATTCCAATCTCCTTTCCTCTCTCCGTATTCCCTCATTTTGCCTCCCCTTTCCTGCTAGTCACTCAAATACCCAGTAACTTCCCTTGCCTTCCACTTTGTTATCCTCCTTTTCCCTCCCTTCTTTACCCTTCACTCCAATATTCAGTAACATCCTTCCCTTCTACTCTTAATTCCCCTCCATTCCTCTCCCTTTCCCTCCGTTTCTCTTTCTTCCCTTTCATTCCCTTACATTTCCTCCTCCCTAACATGACAATAAATAAAGGAGGAACCCATTCAAACTATTATCTCAAGGTGAATTCAACGCGATACAATGTTTACGAATGATTAACTAATACCTTCTCCTAAAACTTACATAGAAGGAGGATGGAAAATATGCATATTTCTCATATATTTTTTTCGCATTGCAGACTCCTGAATACGTGGTGGAAAAACAACCCCACATGAGATAAAGTACAAAACTCTTCCATAAAACCAGCTATTAGTACATTTTCCTATACAACTGAACACGATAAACCAAAGCAGGACTATTGAAAATGTTTGTGTCTGAAAAATGTTAACTAGGAATTTCTGAGTGGACGCGATGGCAAAAAGTTGACAGGAAAAGATGAAACCATAGAATCCGTCGTATATCAGACAACGGGCGGCGATATACCTGGGCCGATACCTGTCATTAATTAGCCAGGTAGAGAGGCCGCCACACCTGAGCCAACGCTGTGACATTAAGTAGGGAAGAGACAGGCCCCCGAGGACAGGTAACCACGAATCGACTCTGGTTTTCGAGGTTATTCGACAGACAAAACACACACCAGTCTCGTGTTTTACGGGAAAATGCGAGACTGTGGCTAAGGTTTTGTATAGAGGTGTTCATGTGTGTGTGTAGGGGGGGTAAATGTGTGTGTGTGTGTGTGTGTGTGTGTGTGTGTGTGTATGTGTGGTGTTGTGTGTATGTGTGTGTGTGTGTGTGTGTGTGTGTGTTGTGTGTGTGTGTGTGTGTGTTGTGTGTGTGGTGTGTGTGTGTGTGTGTGTGTGTGTGTGTGTGTGTGTGTGTGTGTGTGTGTGTGTGTGTGTGTGTGTGTGTGTGTGTGTGTGTGTGTGTGTGTGTGTGTGTGATTTACATACATATGGAAACTGAATTACATATTTCTTCGTTCATTCGTCTTTCTCTTTATTCTTCCCTACATATAATTCATAGACTTTTCTGATGCCCTTTTTTTTTTTTTGAGCAGCTTTTTGATGTCTTCATTTTTTGGCATGTAAATCCCTTTATGTTGTGTTGAACAAGATTCCTCAAAGAAAAAAATACATATTATGATAAATAAATTAGAGTGGGTATAGAGAGGGAGAGGAGGAGGAGGAGGAGGAGGAGGAGGAGGATTACATAGGATTACATAGGAATAACAGACACCAGGAGACCTATTGGTCCATGACGAGGGTATCTGCTGAACTACATACTACTAACTATCAACTACTTGTAAGAAAACAGTTGGAAAAGGATACCATGTCCTTATAAGAAGATAGGAACATGGAAGTTTCATAGTGCAGAAAAATAGGGTATGAAATATACTAACTACAACTACCACTACCACTACAACTAATCGATCCGGGGGACTAAATATGAATTCGCAGGGCACTATCAATACCCATTTATTTTACAGTGCGCGTCAAGTCTGCTTTTAAATGTAGTTATTGTGCTGGCTTCGACAACATTTGCTGGTAACTTGTTCCATCGATCAACGACTCTCACATTGAAATACTTTTTACGGAGATCAGTGATGCAACGTTGACCGTTTAGTTTTAAACCATTATTTCTTGTTGTCACTTGAGTTGAAAGCTCGAATAGGTTCTCTTGATTAATGACATCAAATCCTTTTAGGATCTTAAAGGTTTCTATCAAGTCCCCACGGATTCTACGATCCTTTAAGGAAAACATGTTAAGTTTCCGGAGTCTCTCTTCATAAGATGAATTTCGCAGAGATGGACTTTGTTTGGTTGCTCTTCTTTGCACTGATTCCAATTTTGCTTGGTCTTTTACGAAACAGGGCGACCAGAATTGAACGGCATATTCCAAGTGCGGCCTAACCAAGGACGTGTATAATTGTGTCATTCTTTCGGAGTTTTGTGTTCAAAATTGCGTTTAATAAAGCCCAACATCATATTCGCCTTTTTACTGGCAGCTAGGCAATGCGGATTGGTTTTAAGATCATTACTGATGATGACACCTAAATCCTTTTCCTGCTGTACTTCAGTTAACGATTTATTTTGCATTTGATAGTTATATATGAGGTTATCGTTGCCTATATGCATTACTTTACATTTATCGGAATTGAATTTTAATAGCCATTTATCACTCCAGTCTGATAGTTTGTCGAGGTCACTTTGTATGAGTTCGCAGTTTTCTCTAGTATATGCTTTACCGCCTAATTTGGTGTCGTCTGCAAATTTCGATATTTTAGATACAAAGAGGAGGAATACAAAGGAATACAAAGGAAACACAAACAGCAAACAGGAACCAGTAGGTCCTTACAAGACGTTGCTTTAATACACTCACTAACTAGATAATAGAGTAAAGGATAGGTTAAGTAGAAGGCTCCCCTCAACCCATTCCCTGCACTAGCAAGTGCGCTGGAAAAGAGTGATCATGCATGATAGAAAAACTTGCATGGAATTTGTGAGGAAAGTTTAAGAAAGTGTAATCTATGGCTAACTACTACTATTTGTGGGGTAGATTTATAGCTTGATAGATAGGTCATGTTTGTGATGTTTTGTATGGTGTGAACCAGTTGGAGTTTACAATTGGGTGTGCGGCAGCCTTCTGGCGCTTTTTGAGAGGAGCAGCAGTCATCAGGCCCCAGCTCCGTTCAATCACTGCGGATTGTGTAGGAGGAGGAGGAGGAGGAGGAGGAGGAAGAAGGGAAAGGAAGAGACGGACCAAGTGGTTATTTTTTCTTTCAATTTCCTTTTTCCATTTCCTTTTCATTTCACTTTTCTTTCCTCCGCATTCCCTACCTGTCTCTCTAACTCACGTCTCATCTATTCCTCTCTCTCTCTCTCTCTCTCTCTCTCTCTCTCTCTCTCTCTCTCTCTCTCTCTCTCTCTCTCTCTCTCTCTCTCTCTCTCTCTCTCTCTCTCTCTCTCTCTCTCTGTGGCCGCCAAGGGAAGCGCAGTAACACGAATCTTACCTCAAGAATTTGCATGACAGGCGTCCTTCTCAGATATTTTTGACCGAATCATTATTCCTCAGCGATTCCTGTATTGAAGGAGGGAGAGGAAGGGAGAGCGGAAGGGAGAGGCAAGGGAGAGGAGGAGAGAGGAGGAGGGGGAGGCGTAGACGAAAGACGGGGAGAGGGGAAGGGAATGCGAATGGGAGAGGCAAGGGAGAAGAGAGGAAAGGAGGAAGAGGAAGGGAGAGAGGCAAGGAGAAGAGGCTACGAATAGGAAGAGGGAGAGAACCTAAACGAAATATGCGAAAGAAGGATGATGAAGATGAGGAGTGAAGAGGAGGAGGAGGAAAAGGCGAGAAGAATAAATGAGGGAGATGCTGTTGGAATAGCAATGGGGGAATCGTGAAGGGAGAAAGGGAAGGGAAAGTGAAGGGAAAGGGGGCTAGAAGGATAAGGATTGAGTGTTGGGCCTGACAGGTGGGCGAAGGGAAAGGTTTGGTGGATTATTTGGATCACGTCAATGTCTTTTATTACATCTATTACCTCTAATCCTACACTGTTATTATAGACAGTATTATGAACCACTCCCTATTTTTGTTGTTATTAAAGGTATGACGCACAGATGCACACATACACACATATATACACACACACACACACACACACACACTTACACACCCACACCCACACACACACACACCCACACCCACACACACACACACCAACACCCACACACACACACACACACACACCCACACCCACACACACACACCCACAGCCACACATCCACACACACACACACACACACACCCACACACACACACACTATTCAACTTCTTTTCTGGCATACTAACATTTCCCACAACTGAAAACTACAAAATAACAATAACAAACATATAATATAAAAAAATATGGCAGTCCTACAATCGTTTCCCTCCGTCTAACAGGAAAAGAAATGCGATTTTTTCCCCTCGGCAGCCAAGACATGTTTCCTGTTTTTTTTATCTGTCTATGTTTTTCCCCCGGTCGCAGGTGAACACGGATTTCCTCCAAACATATATTTTTGCGACCCAGGTTCTCGGGGGCAGGACACATTGCCTATTTCTCTTTTTACAATGTTGTAAATAAAAGGAAAGAATGAGATGGAGCATGGGAGAGAAGGAGGGAAGGAGGGAAGGAGGGATAAGAGGATGGACGGAAGGGAAGAGGGGAGATGAGGATAAAAAAAAAAAGGAAGGGAGAGGGAAGGAAGGATGGAGGAGGAGAATGGAGAATTGAAAGAAGATGATGATTGGGAATAGAAAAGGAGGGAAGGAAAAACGAAAGGAAGGAAAGATAAGAAAAGAAGCATGAGAGGAAGGAGGGAAGATGGAGATAAAAAAAAAGAGGGGAAGGAAAGGAGGGATGGAAGAATGGAGAATATGAAGAAGGAAGATGATGAAGGGGGGTTGA
>JACEEZ010004362.1:0-2500 GCA_016584305.1 Chionoecetes opilio | reverse complement strand
AGTAGTAGTATGTAGTAGTAGTAGTATAGTAGTAGTAGTAGTAGTAGTAGTAGTAGTAGTAGTAGTAGTAGTAGTAGTAGTAGTAGTAGTAGTAGTAGTAGTAGTAGTAGTAGTAGTAGTAGTATAGTAGTAGTAGTAGTAGTAGTAGTAGTAGATGTTCAACTACTACAACTACTAGACATTAAAAAAATATAAATAGCAAGAACGTCAACAAGAAAAGAAAACAAAAACAACAACAACAACAACAACGACAACAACAACAACAACAACAGAAACAACAACAGCAACAACATCAGGTGTGGCACAGATCTAGATAAAAAAAAAAAAATAGGCGAACAATGTGAGGAAGAGGAGGAGGATGAAGACGAGGAAGAGGAGGAGGAGGAAGAGGAAGACGAGGAAGGGGAGGAAGAGGAGGAGGAGGAAGCGGAAGAGAGCAAGATAACGAGCAGGAGGTAGAAAAACAAACAAGAAAGCAGAGGGGATGGAGGAGGAGAAGGAAATGAAAGACACGAACAAAACAATGATAAAGATGGAAGAGGAATAACATAAGATGAGGCGGCAGTGGAAGAAAAGAAATTAGAGAAGAATAAGATGGAAAAAAAAAAAAAGGGAAAGGGAAGATAATTTTCACAACCATTCGTCTCTGCTGAGTTGTAAAAGCGTGACTTGAGAATAATAGAAAAATAATACCATTCAGAGCCTTTTTTTCCTGTACATTTCCAGCAGTTCGCTCTTCTTCTTTTAAAAGATATTAATGTTACGACACAGCAAGATTATTTTTCCATTAACTTATCACCTCGACACTGCAATACACACACACACACACACACACACACACACACACACACATACACATACACACACACACACACACACACACACACACAGTCACACATATACACATACGTACCCCCCCCCCGACACACACATGTACCTCCCCCACACATACAAACACACGCACACAAACACACACACATACACACAGTTTTCCCTCCCTACACACACATACACACACACACCACACACACACATACAAACACATAAACACACACAGATACACACACACACACAACACACACACACATACACACACAGTTTTCCCTCCCTACACACACATACACACACACACCACACACACATACAAACACATAAACACACACAGATACACACACACACACACACACACACACAACACACCCTGCATACGTCCTTCCCCATTAATTTTAACTAAGGGATGGTAAAGGGACAAAGGGGAAAGAGAGGACTGATGTGGGTGCATGAAAGGACCCGAAGCATAATTATCGTGTGCTTTTATGGAGCTTTCTCTGTTTGGCAGGCGAGCAAGCGACACACACAGGCATGGAATGATGATTACTGCCCAGGGAGGGAGGGGGGGAGGGAGGGAGGGAGGGAGGGAGGAGGAGGGAGGGAGGGAGGGAGATAGGAAAGGGCGAGGTATGATGTCTCTGGGGCAGGAAAGAGAGAGAGAGAGAGAGAGAGAGAGAGAAGAGAGAGAGAGAGAGAGAGAGAGAGAGAGAGAGAGAGAGAGAGAGAGAGAGAGAGAGAAGAGAGAGGAGAGAGAGAGAGAGAGAGAGAGAGAGAGAGAGAGAGAGAGAGAGAGAGAGAGAGAGAGAGAGAGAGAGAGAGAGGAGAGAGATAGAGAGAGAGAGAGAGAGAGAGAGGAGAGAGAGAGAGAGAGAGAGAGAGAGAGAGAGAGAGAGAGTAATTACGTATTTGGAATTTACTGATCATTAAAAAAATCATGTTCTTTAATCTGAAGTTATTAGGTCACGACCCCGTCAGTTTCGGTGGGACAGATGCCATATTGATGACATACCACCAATACCTAAACTAGTAATTACGATATTTGTGTCCATATCTTTCCACTACATTCCGATATGTCACGCTGTTGACAACTGTTACTCGCTATCTGACAGTTCCTGCGTTGGTAACCTTTACTATTCATATCCTATTTAGGTATGACTGGAGCAACTGTTTCTAAATCGTCTTAATATATACTTTGAAATGCTGAGGTTTTTTATAGAGGCGATGCTGCTCTAAGGAAAATATTATCTCCCTAGAGTATATTTTATGCTCGTGACATGGCGAAGGAATTACTGATAAAGTTTTGTTGTTTCTCAATGTAGAGTGACCTTATTGAGATGCTGGCGACACAGAAAGGTGTTCTTAGAGGCTGTTTCCTTATCCTTTTCAAACTGAGAAATTGTTCTACTAATAATATTTCTACAACTACTCTTGCTATCATTACTATTACTACTATTACTACTACTACAACTACTATTTATATTGATAAATATCATGATATCAATACTAATAACAGGAGCAACAAGAACATTCTGAAAGGGTGTACATCCACCAAAGCTGAACGATAAAATAAATATGCGATTTCTAATAAACACTATATTACTTGCATTATTGATAGCCTTCTGTCTATAAAAGCTAATCATCACTAAGTTACGCCCAGGCGGGTGGGGGT
>JACEEZ010004361.1:49016-73291 GCA_016584305.1 Chionoecetes opilio | reverse complement strand
ACGAGATCGAAATCCAATGTTACGACATTCAAAACTGGGGTGAGTAAATTACCAAGTTATTTACTAAATATAAGTCATTTACTGACTATATGATTTTACCTAAGGTTGTACAATAATTATATAATCAATCTGAAAATATGATAATTCTGGTGGCTCAGTACGATAATGTGGCCTAGAAAAATTCACAACCCTGGGCGAGAAGCCAGCAACAGAGGTAGTATGGCCAGCAACGACCTGCTCTCGCACTACCTAGATACTACTTTCCCTAACGACGGAAGCTACAAGGCTCCCTCGATAGGTCGTAAACGAGTAGGAAGGTTGTGACTGGCTAAGGCGTCATCCGCCACCAGCCAATGACAAACAGTTTTTAAAACTTCTCGACCAATCACAAGTCAGCGAGACATATTTCCGGGCAAGAATGGCATGCCAGACTGCCTCTCTCCGCCTTCTGTCCCCGTCATCTAAAACTAATTCTCGTTTCATTTGGAATGCTTGCGTTTTAAGGATTTTTAATGTATCAGATAGTGAGATATATAAGTAAGGAGCCTGTGTTGCTAGTGTTTTGGTGGTAGAAGGTGTGTGTGTGGGTTAAAATAGTGAATATTTGTGATATGGGGCGGCTCCGCGGCAAGAATTTCTCTGTCACTCACTGCCTCGCCAGCAGTCACCTTATCATAACATCTTTAAATAGCCCTTATTTAATGTGACACACGGTGCTACATTGATTTAGATAATGACACGTGGATATAACATCTCACCATCATCACTAGGTTGTATAATAACGAGTAATAAGACGTTTAAGCCTGCCCAAACCTACCGTGGCGGAGGTGTCGGCCTGCCCCGTCCGCCGCCTCTCTCAAAAACCGCCGTCATCCGCCTCACCTGTGCCTTCCTGAAGAAGACAGTCAGCTCCTACGCCTGTGATAGCACCATAGGATATCACCAGTGATCATAGGATTCCTCAAAAGATCCTCGCTTTCTTACTAAATAATGGACCCTACCCATAACTACGTCACGGTTTGTTTACTTCGGTGCATTGTGGGGATAAGGCGGGGTCGCCGCGGGTGGCCCTACGAAGGGAAAACTACGGCGATGGAAGAATTTAGAGTTATTTTGCGCGAAATTGATATTCCAGGTGCTATATTACAGTGCTCTGTTCTCGCTGACAACACTATAGAGAAGACCTGAGGTAATGGCTGATGTGCAGAGGCTTTTAAACCAAGAAAACAGAGTCACAACAGAGCCTCGTCAAAAGGTAAGCAACTGGTAGGTACGTAATGTGTCCCTACCACTTGCTTACTTCTTAATGAGACTCTGCTGTGACTGTTTTCCTGGTTTAGAAGCCTTTGCGCATCAACCATCACCTCAGGTCTTCTCTATGTTGTCAGCGAGCACGGAAATATAGCACCTGGAATATCAATTTCGCCCAAAACAACTCTAAATTTTTTCATCGTCGTAGTCTTCTCTTTGTAGGTTGTACATATTCATGGTTATGATAGTATTAAAATACCTTATTAATTGAGTTCCTTTTGTTGTCTTTCCTCATAATAAGTAGTGGTACATCATGGTTTAAGTGTCACTTGACGAGCCAATGAATACTCTTGAGTCTATACCAACATCACCAACCTTTGCTTTCATTTATCTTATTACTCCATCCATAAACAAGTTGCATAACCACCGTGACATTACCCATCCTTGCCTCATGGTATACCTGGTACTGTCGTCTACCGATATTTTTCTCCCTACACAAATCGGGAAAACTCGCCGACGGTAATGGCTAGGTTAGATTTTGCTTTGATTTATCTCATTACTCCATCCATAAACAAGTTGCATAACCACGGTGACATTACCCATCCTTGCCTCATGGTACCTGGTACTCTCGTCTACCGAAATGCTCGTCCCTACATAAATCAGGGAAACCTCGCCGACGGTAATGGTTAGGTTAGTGGTAATAATGGACGAGAGTTGCGCGGTCGTTTTCAGAGACACAGACTGTTTTTCTTGCCTACAATAGGTGCTTGTTTTAATTGAGATAGTTTTTTTTTATGCGCAAACCCATTAAAAAAAAAAAAAAAAAAAAAAAAAAAAAATGAAACAACCTAACCTTATAGGTTTTAATGAAACCTAACCTAACCTTAACCACAAAGTATACCTAACCTATAGGTTATAGGTTTCATTAAAACCTAAAAGACCCAGATTCAGTGTTTTTAATGGAAACGGTACCATAAAATTCGGATTTAATTTTTTTTTTTTTATAGGTTTGCACAAAATAAAACTATCTCCATTAGAACAAGCACCTATTGTAGGCCAAGAAAAAATAGTCGGTGTCTCTGAAAACTACCGCGAAACTCTCGTCCATTATAACCAGGTTAGGTTACCGTTAGGTTAGGTCAGTTAGGTTAGGTATTCATAATCACAGGTAAAAGCTTATTAGTTATGCATACATACTCCACTCCATACACACTCTTTAACCCTTCAATACATCCCACATTCCCTCCCAGTCTACTCTGTCATATGATTTGGTATTAGTCCCGATGAACACCGAACTCACTTTGGTGGACGAAACTATTTTTTTCTGGTGTGTTTTTATGTGTTTTGAATGAATCTGCTAACCGTTTCTGTCGCAATTTTTTTTTTTTTTTTTTTTTTTTTTTTTTCCAAAAATGAACCAAACATTTGAACCTAAACCTAACCTAACCTTTACCTATACCTAACCTAACCTTTACCTAACTACAAAAAAAAAAAAAAAAAAAAAAAAAAACTAAACTTATAAAAAAAGAAAAAAAAAAAATAATAATAATAATAAAATAAAATAAAAATTGCCACAGAAATGGTTAGCAGATTCATTCAAAACACATAAAAACACACCAGAAAAAAATAGTTTCGTCCACCAAAGTGAGTTCGGTGTTCATCGGGACTAATACCAAATCATATGACAGAGTAGACTGGGAGGGAATGTGGGATGTATTGAAGGGTTAAAGAGTGTGTATGGAGTGGAGTATGTATGCATAACTAATAAGCTTTTACCTGTGATTATGAATACCTAACCTAACTGACCTAACCTAATGGTAACCTAACCTGGTTATAATGGACGAGAGTTTCGCGGTAGTTTTCAGAGACACCGACTATTTTTTCTTGACCTACAATAGGTGCTTGTTCTAATGGAGATAGTTTTATTTTGTGCAAACCTATAAAAAAAAAAAAATTAAATCGAATTTTATGGTACCCGTTTCCATTAAAAACACTGAATCTGGGTCTTTTAGGTTTTAATGAAACCTATAACCTATAGGTTAGGTATACTTTGTGGTTAAGGTTATGTTAGGTTTCATTAAAACCTATAAGGTTAGGTTGTTTCATTTTTTTTTTTTTTTTTTTTTTTTTTTTTTTTTAGTGGGTTTGCGCAAAAAAAAAAAAATCTCCATTAAAACAAGCACCTATTGTAGGCCAAGAAAAAATAGTTTGTGTCTCTGAAAAAGACCGCGCAACTCTCGTCCATTATTACCCCTAACCTAACCATTACCGTCGGCGAGGTTTCCCTGATTTATGTAGGGACGAGCATTTCGGTAGACGACAGTACCAGGTACCATGAGGCAAGGATGGGTAATGTCACCGTGGTTATGCAACTTGTTTATGGATGGAGTAATGAGATAAATCGAAGCAAAATCTAACCTAGCCATTACCGTCGGCGAGTTTTCCCGATTTGTGTAGGGAGAAAAATATCGGTAGACGACAGTACCAGGTATATCATGAGGCAAGGATGGGTAATGTCACGGTGGTTATGCAACTTGTTTATGGATGGAGTAATAAGATAAATGAAAGCAAAGGTTGGTGATGTTGGTATAGACTCAAGAGTATTCCTTGGCTCGTCAAGTAACACTTAAACCATGATGTACCACTACTTATTATGAGGAAAGACAACAAAAGGAACTCAATTAATAAGGTATTTTAATACTATCATAACCATAAATATGTACAACCTACAAAGAGAAGACTACGACGATGAAAAAAGTTCGAGTTGTTTGGGGGGAAATTGATATTCCAGGTGCTATATTTCCGTGCTCGCTGACAACATAGAGAAGACCTGAGGTGATGGTTGATGTGCAAAGGCTTCTAAACCAGGAAAACAGTCACAGCAGACTCTCATTAAGAAGTAAGCAAGTGGTAGGGACACATTACGTACCTACCAGTTGCTTACCTTTGACGAAGGCTCTGTATGACTCTGTTTTCTTGGTTTAAAAGCCTCTGCACATCAGCCATTACCTTCAGGTCTTCTCTATAGTGTTGTCAGCGAGAACAGAGCACTGTAATATAGCACCTGGAATATCAATTTCGCGCAAAATAACTCTAAATTCTTCCATCGCCGTAGTTTTCCCTTCGTAGGGCCACCCGCGGCGACCCCGCCTTATCCCCACAATGCACCGATGTAAACAAATCGTGACGTAGTTATGTCTGGGGCCCATTACCAAGGAGATCTCCGCTGGCGGCGGACATCGGCTGCCGCCCGCACAACACAACACCCCGTTATCAGCTGTATAATATGTGCCTTCCTGAAGAAGTCAGGGGCCAGATGCTGAGAGTGAGCTAGGGCGCCCTATCCACTAGGGCGCCTGTGGTAAGGCGAAACGCCCTCCCACCGCTATGCTCAGTCGAGATTGCTGCCTTAGTGGCACCGCTAAAGGCGCTGAAAACTAAGGCATGGTCAGACCCTGACTTAGTGAGCTGCTGAGGGCCTTTGACAGACATTCATCTTCTGTTTATAAAGCAAATACAGCCTTGTTTCAGTTCCTACAACGTAACAATTGGTGTTTACGTATTAATAGTGTTGCAAGGTATGTATGAATTGATCGTGCAAGACTAATGCGGCATTATAGGGTGTTATATGCTGGTGATAAGAAATGTTGTGTTGTGTGTTGGTTAGGGGCGGGCGGCGAGCGGCGGGCGGCAGGTGCTCCGCCCGCACTAAAATGTTGAACTATTACACGGTATTATCATACTACCAGATGATATTTAGGACAGCTGAACATACCATCATCTTCACGAGACATTAGTGCATATCATGAATGCATAAAACTTGCAGTAAACTATACCTATAATAAGATAATGAGAGCAAAATGAAATCGTGTATAAACTTTTTTTTCACCTTTTTTTATTCATCTTCTCCTTATTCCTGGAATGTTGCTTGCATTAAATTTTCACTCACTGTCCCGGAATCGGCATACCCTAACGATTATCATGGTGTATGGCACGTCCCAATGCAAAAATATATAAGTGGTCAAAACCTGCGATGAACGTCAAACTTGTGATGAAACAGCTTTTGGCGGGGGAGAGCGGTGTGTCCTTGCCATAAGTGCTTGGTTAGGGAGGGAGGGACAACATTCCTTGCTTCAGCAGAGACGTGTTCAAGCCTTGTGATTGGTCGAAGCTGCCTAAGCAGCGCTCAGATAGGCAACGTGATTGGCTAGTAGGATTCTCGGACCACGCCCACGCCATAGGCTTTGGAGGTGTAAGGCAGTGCAAAAGCCCCTGAACTTTCGACTGTACATGGGCTTTAGTCTGTGCCTTAGCCGGGCCGTTACAAAAGCGCCTGAAGACGGGTAAGGCGCTCTTTTCGCCTTACCTCTATGGCACTTCTCAGCATCTCCCCCCAGGTCAGCTCCCACGCATGTGATAGCACCATAGAATATCACCAGGGATCATAGGATTCCTCAAGGGGTTCTCGCACCCCTACTAAATATTACCAAATTTTATGATAGCTTGAAAAACTTTTTAATTTTTTTTAATTGTTGGGGTCCTGGAACCGAACCTATATTTTACCATTAGTTATGTGTTTCGTTATACGAGATTTCGCTTTACGAGTATGCCAGGTGGAACCTAACTGCTCGTATCTTCGGGACCTCCCTGTAATTCGTTCCCAAAAGTTGTTCTAAAACCGAAACACATTTTTCCATAAGAAACAATATAAAATGGATTAATCCGTTCCTGACAACCCAAATAAAGACTTTTTCCTTTTTAGTGTATTTCATGCATAAAAATGCTATAAGCAATGTAATATATATTGATAACCATTTTTAATTATAATTTTTTTTCATTATAGCTTTTTTTATGCATATTAACTGCTCTTATAGGACTGGCAAACTAAGCGGCCTANAGTACCTGACTTCAGATGGGCTAATTATGCAGGATTAAGAAGACATCTGGAAGGGCTCAACTGGGGTCGGATTGAGGGAGAGGTGAGGTTTGATGTCAGGGTAGAGTGTGGAGTTAGTGAGGTCAGTGCTGATGAAGCTTATACATTTTTTGTTAACAATTTAATTGAAAGTCAGAAAAAGAATATGCTTTATAGGACGATAAGATCAAGGAAAAACGATCCCAAATGGATAACTGGGAGTTTAAAACTAAACATAGTTCTAGAAAGGGACATGTACAAAAAGGTTAAGGCAGGACAGGTAAGCAGAGAACAGTATAGTGTGCTGGCTAGGACAGTCAAGAAGTTAACACGAACAGCAAAGAAAAACTATGAGATTATGGTTGCTGGCCAGGCAAAGACCAATCCTAAGGGATTTTTCAAGTCTATAAGAATAAAAGTAGAGAATTGGTTGGTCCGTTAAAATAGGATAGGAGGAGGTGGTAAGTTTTGGTGAAGATATGCGGAAAATTTTCAATGATTATTGCTTAAGTGTTTTTACCCAAGAGGACATGCAGATGGTACATGATAGTTAACAGATGTTTTGAGGTGATGAAGAATAGAAACAAAAATATATTGTGATGACTAAGGAAATGGTGAAGGAGGAAATAAATAGAATGAAGATGTTTGAGTCATCAAGACAAGACGAAGTTTATCCAAGGGTATAAAAAGAATGCGAAGAGGTTGTTAGTAAGTTGTTTGTGCGCATTTTAAGGAAATAAGTTGATTTAGGCGAGGTGCCATTAATGTGGAGGAAAGGTGATGTAGTCCCCATTTATAAGAAGGGTGATAGAGGATAAATGTCAAATTATCAACCAGTTAGTCTGACTATAGTGGTAGGTAGATTTATAGAATCTGTTACTGCAAAAAACATTAGAGAGCATCTAGGAAAGCATAGTTTGGTAAATGACTCTCAAAGGATAAGTCTTATCTCACCAATTTATTGAGTTTTTATATGAAAGTTTATCAGTAGATAATTATGAGATTATGATATTGTATACCTGGACTTTAGTAAGGCATTTGACAAGGTACCGCATGAGAGACTTAAATAAGGTTAAGGCACATGGAATAGATGGGAAGTTTCTTCGTTGGATTAGATCTTGGCTAAGCGATAAGCAACAAAGGGTTAATATTGATGGTTCTAAATCTGAGTGGGGGCGGGTAACAAGTGGAGTTCCACAGGGGTCTGTTTTGGGACGATTACTATTTTGCATTTACATCAACGACTTTGATATTGGGATTAGCAGTGTTATCAGCAAGTTTGCTGATGATACTAAGATAGGTAGGATTATTAGACCACAGTCTGATGTAACCAGTTTGCAGGGAGACTTAGATAAGTTGAACGAGTGAGTAGCCAGATGGCATATGGAATTTGATATTGATAAGTGTAGCGTAATTAATGTTCGTAGAGAAAATCCTCGTAATGGGTATACTACGCAATGTATCACTGAACAGATCAGAAGGTGAGAGGGATTTGGGTCTGCAGTTAAGCTCAGACCTCCGTCCTAGAAAACAAAGTTTTAAGGCTAGAAATTGAGCTAATAGGGTTTTAAGATTCATTACCAGTTAACAGTAGAATTGCTGAGGTTATCCTATAGCTTTATTTGCCTCTAGTCAGACCTCACTCAGCTAGACTATGCGGTACAGTTTTGGTCTCCGTATTACCGGATGGATATAGCCTTGTTAGAATCAGTGCAGAGAATGAAGACTGAAATTATACAGGAGACTCTGCGTAACTTTAGTTATGAAAGGCGATTGAACCTATTAAATTTACACTCACTCGAGAGGCGTAGAGTAAGGGGCGATATGATAGAAGCTTTTCAGTGATTAAAGGGATCCAATACAGGAGATGTAGGAGAAGTTCTTACGGCTAGTAATCAGGGTAGAACAAGAAGTAACGGATTCAATCTGGAAAAGCGTAGATTTAAAAAAGAAATAGGGATAAACTGATTCACAAATAGGGGGGTAAATGATTGGATTGGACTCGTCAGGTGGTTAGTGCGTACTTCCTTTTTTTTTTTATCCTTCCATTTTCTTTCGCCCTTTCCCTCACTGCCCATCTCGCTTTGACTCGCATACCGGAGTCATATACCGAAGTCTTTTTAAGAGAACAATATTGAAGAAGTGATTTTATGGATCGATGGAGCTAAATACAATCCCCCTAATGGGGACGAAAAGTGTGTGTGTGTGTGTGGAGAGAGAGAGAGAGAGAGAGAGAGAGAGAGAGAGAGAGAGAGAGGAGAGAGAGAGAGAGAGAGAGAGAGAGAGAGAGAAGAGAGAGAGAGAGAGAGAGAGAGAGAGAGAGCGAGAGCGAGAGCGAGAGCGAGAGCGAGAGCGAGAGCGAGAGCGAGAGCGAGAACTTTTATATCGAATAACTAAATAAATAATAAATATTAACACTGAGGCACAAGAAAACTAATCAGTCTAGACCACAGCAAGTCAATCATCTTACACACACACACGCACAAACACAACCACACACACGGGACACACAACACACATACAACACACACAACACATGACACACATGACGCACACACATGCACAACACAGCACACACACACACACACACACAACACACAACACACACACACAGAGCACACACAAAACAACACAGCACACACAACGAGCACACACAACAACACACAAACATGCACACGCACATACACAACAAGAGCACACACAACACAACAAAACACACACAACACACATGCACAACTTAACACACATGCACAAATACACACACATCACACATGCACACAAACAACACAACATGCGCACACACACACACACATGCACACACACACATACACACACACAGGGTACTGTTAAATGTAACGCAAGTTAATTATTACGATACTGATTTCCAAATTTAACTTAAGTTAAATCGTTAACGAAAATGTTAACTTCGTTAATTAACGATTAACGGATTAACGGTTTGGTGCCCACCTTTGTATATTTAGTCAAAATCTTAAAAAATAACTCCGTAGTGTAGGGGTAGCACGCTCGGTTCATAACCGAGAAGTCCCGGGTTCGATCCCCGGGCGGACCGGAAACATATGGGCTGTTTCCTTAAAACCCGAGCCCCTGTCCACCCATCAGTAAATGGGTACCGGGTGTTAGCCGGGGTTTGTGACCTGCTCTCCGGGGTGCTGGCTTCGGCCAAAACTAAGCACTAAGGATGAATGATAAAAATGTTGATATGGAGACGGGGCCATACGAGCGTCGCTCTGGCCCTGGAAAATACAACTAGATGGATGAATACACACACACACGACCACACACACATACCTTGACCGTCCGTGTGGCTTAGTTGGTTAGGGCGCCCGGCATCATTCTGTGGTCCGGCGTTCGATCCCCGACCCCGCTCATTCCCGGGGACTTTTCCACTGTGAAATTCGGGTGGTACTGTCCCCCTTGAGCAAGGGTATGGGGGGGTGTGGTGTGTGAGGTCCCAGCATTGCCCAAAGATCGGTAATAATGAGCTCCAAGCTCGCACTGAGAGGGTGAAACTGGCGATCGCGAGACAGCTCGTGTGGACAAGACCATGGGTGAATCACACACATACACACACACACACACACACACACGAAAACAAAACAAGAAAATAGTAACACTACTCACAAACATAATAGAAAAAGAAAATAGTTAAAACGAATATTTATAATACTGTGATAAATATTTCCTCCTGTCAGGATCCCCTTCCTAATTTTGACAAGGCAGGAAGCAAACAATGGCGCGTTGACTCTGGCTTTAGATACCACGACAAATTTTTATTCCGCGACGCCGCGATGAACCGCCCGCCCAAGCATTCATTACCGGCGGTGTGCAGGTAAGCACAGACCTCCGTCCTAGGAAGCAATGTATTGAGGCTAGAAATAGAGCTAATAGGGTGTTAGGATTCATTACCAGGAGTGTTAAAATATAAGTGCTGAGGTTATTCCAAAACTTTATATGGCTCTATTCAGACCTCACCTAGACTATGCGGTTCAGTTTTGATCTCCATAATACAGGATGGATATAGCGCGTGGGTTTACTCTGTATATGGTACTCTGCGTCGCCCCAAGATTTTGTGGACGTATGATTTGCCTCGAGTGCTATTTTTTTTCGGGGGGTGTTTTCTAATGGGTTTTTTTTTTTTTATCAACTAAGCAAGGTAAGATCGTTTTCTATCACTAAGTGGTCATTGAGTACAGTATATTACTGTAACATAAAGTTTATAGCACATACGTTAACTATTAACTATTTATACAATTATCCTATAAGTTATTGTTCAATTAATGGAGTGAAAAAATAGTTATAAAAAGTTTGTGTTGTTCAATCCCACTCATACTACTCTGAGAACATTAATTTACTTAATTTGGGTCGTCTTGGGTTCATAGAAAATGATATAAGATAGTAAAAAATAATAAATTCACTTGCATGAAAATCTCCTTTAAGTTATTGTTCAATTAATAGGGTAAAAATGTGGTTTTTAAAATTTGGTGTTGCTCAAACTCAATAATTTTACTCTCAGAACATTAGTTTATTCATTAGGGATCGTTTTGGGATCAGAGAATAAAATATAAGGAGTAAAAATATAATAAGGTGAAAAATGCCATTGACTAAAAAAAATGCCCCTTTTTTGCTTCAGTCCCGTACAGTTCGTTTTAGTCCGTTATGCTTGAAACTCTCTCAGCTGATGCTCCTGTAACCTGGGTATGGTTGGAAAAAACTTGAAATATTTGGCTTGAACGGTTTCTTTATTATAAATTGTTATGTAAGGGGATATAGCAAATTTCAGAAATTACAAAGTTTCGTTTAGTCACCTATAAAATATTAGTTTTCTGTTGCATTCATTTGTTCTGGTGGGAAAATTAAAGAATATCTTTTGTAATTCATGTTCATTTTGGAAAATTAATGAATTTTGATTGCAGGTATTTGTTATTGATTTTCCAAAATGGGGTATGTCACACCCCAGGTAAGTGACGCAGCCATAGGGTAGGTGTTCTAGGGTTAATTAAGAATCTTATAATTAGGTATAGATCCAAAAGCTTTAAAAGGCAGGAAGTCAAAGCTGTAGAACGGTAGTTTGAAGGATTATAATTGTCACCCTTCTTAGGAACAGGTTGAATGTGAGCAAACTTCCAGCAATAAGGAAAGGTGGAAGTAGATAGACAAAGACGGAAAAGTTGACCAGGCAGGGTGCAAGCACAAAAGCACAGTTTTTGAGAACAATAGGAGGGACTCCGTCAGGACCGTAAGCTTTCTGAGGATCAAGGCAAGGAAGGGCATATAAAATATCATTACGAAGGATCTTAATAACAGGCATAACATAGTCAGAGGGTTTTTCTTGTTTTAATTAATTTATTGCGCCCATAGGCGTCAGGCAAATACATACAAAAGAACAAAAAATAGAAATACATGCAACAAAAAAAAAAATAACAAAACCAAAGAACAGACAAACATGTGGCCTTAATGACTTCCGGCGGCGGGGTCGAAGCACACCCAGTCACTTTCATTACGGCGGCGATGATAGGCCGGCACGTTGATCAGACTCTCCGTGGGCAGCTGCATGCCAGGCCTGCGGCCCTCACGCAGCGCCTGCCTCACATAAAGGCCATGTCACACGGATACTTTTTCCGGCATCTTTTGGTAGCAAAAGCGTATCAGGCATCATTTGACGCCTGATACCGGCATCTTTTGGTAGCAAACGCAGAGTCGCGCATGTTCGTTCTTTTGCCACCAGTACCGGCATCCTTGTTTACATTTTGGAGCCTGTGGTGCCAGATGCAGGACAATTTCCCTGTTTGAGGGAAGGTTTGGCTTCGAAAGGGAGAAAATAAAGGCAAAAAAGAGGAAAAAATACCATTTTGTTTATCTTATATATATATATATATATATATATATATATATATATATATATATATATATATATTTATTTTTTTAACGTATGATTTAGATGATATATAATATATGGTTAAGTTTTGAGTTGTTGATGAAAAGTTATGACGGAAAATGTTGATAAAAACTGAAATTTAATAGGCGTATAATAGGCTGCGAGTGTTTTTACTATAGAATCGGGAATAATGTGTGTTATTTTTACTTGATTTAGGAATTCAAGCAAGGTTTATTGGTTATGATGGTCAAACATGGTTATCTCAAGGGAAATATGAAGAGGGAAGGACATTTTATAGATGCCAGTAGACTCAGTATAGCTAAGATAGAAGAATAAGATCTTAGCTACTCTGGTAGGAAGATGCTCGTAGCCGAAACGCCGTGTGACAAGTCGCGCACCTTTTGCCACCAGTACGGGCATCTTTTGGTAGCAAGATACCAAAAGATGCCGGAAAATATTGCTCGTGTGACATGGCCTTAAGAGAAGGCCGGCTGGTGCGAGACACGGGACTGGATAGCCACGGATTCCTGACTGACCAGGAACTCATAGGACCTAAGGAGCAAGAAGAGGTCCCTCTTCTCGAAGGTATAAGGCCGGCCCTCCATCTGCGTCCCGCACTCGACCAAAGAGGTAAGCGGCCTGCATTGGGTCGCGGCGTCATGGCGGGGGGCCACAGCAAGCTGCAACTCCCCTCCAACGGCCGCCATTTCCAAGGGGGCTGGGACCTGCGTTATCACGGGGGCCTGGGCGTCCACGTCCATTAGGGTGTCCCAAGATCATAGAGGGAAAAAATTAAACATGTTTTTTTCACTTGCTCGTGTTTTACTTCTGTTCACACATGCATAAGAAGAGTTCCTGTGAATTAGATGAAATTCGGAGAATATATAGGGGTCGCGACAAACTGAACAATTTTCTAATAACCTTCAAAAACAAAGAAAAAACTCAAAAACATCCCACATTTTTAGAAAGAAACTTATAAGGAAACCAAAACAGACAGTTTTCATTGTTTCCATTCAGAAAGCCTTCTTTTGAAGGTCCTCCTTCTTTTCCCGCCCCACAAGTTTCCGATGGTGGTGGACTAACTGGAGGAGATACTTCTCCTGTGCGGCCGACTTCGTGGACCCCAGGTAGCGCTGGACTAGGGCGATGCCCCGCTCCGCGGCATCGTTGACCACTCGGAGGCCAAGTGCCCGTTTCCGAGCGTCCTTGAATCGGTCGTCCTCCTCCCACAATGCCGGGTCCTTTGCCAGGAAGCCCTCGTCCGCGTCGAGTTTCTGAAAGAAGGACCGTGTCTTCGAAGTGACGAAGGACGAGAGGGAGGAAGACATCGTCATCTTTTTTCCCCTCCAATCGCTTGAGTTCCTTCTTCGAGGCGGGCTTGTCCAATGCCTTGACCATCTGCTTCTTCTCCTCCACATCAATCCTTGAGTCGAAGAAGGCCAGTCCCGCGTTTTCCTCGGAAACGTACCACAGGTGGTGTCGCAGGGCTTGTTCTGCTGCCTTGGCAACGGTTTGGTCAGGGTATGTCTTGAGGATCTCGAGGAAGAGCACGTCGTTCAACGGAGCTTTCACAGAGATCGGTGCCTCATGCCATTGCTTGCAGTACACCAGAGCAACGAAAAGGGCCACTCGTTCCACTCCGGCCTTCTCTCGACCAGTCAGCGACAGCTGGGATTTCAGCATCTGAAGCTTGAGGCAGTAGATGGCCTTGGCCATCCACCGGGCTTGATGGAGAGCTCCAGGACGGCGGAATGGTTTGGCTGGACCTTCACCACCGAGGAACAGGTAGGAGAGACGGAGAAGTTCTTCATAGTCCTCCCTGGGATGGTTCTTCGACATCAGAGCCTCCTTCAGGAAGGCCAATGCGTCGTCCTTCAGCTTGCTGGCAGTGTCATTGGTGGCGAAGAACTCTACGAGGTCCTCCGATGTTTCCACCGTCTCTCTCTGCGAGGAATCCACATAGGAACATCGATCACGGAGTCGTTTGAAGATTCCAATGTCAGGACCAGAGGAAGAGCCGAGGCTGGCTTCGAAGACATCCTTGAGGATCACCTCGTGGACATGATGGCGGCAGGCCAACCAAAGCAAGCTGCGTCCGAGTTCTTGCTCAATCCGAATGCAAGCACCTTGCACCATGCCAGTGTTCGAAGCCGTGGTGTAGAAACAGAAGGCGATGATCTTGTCCCTGACGCCCGCTTCGTCCACCTCCTTCAAGACCACTGCAGCCACGTTTCTGCCAGTCGAATCCGAGCTTGCCGGGACCCCAAGAAGGAACTCGGCGTCATCTTCCCCTGTGAGGAGGACGGCGATGCGGTCCTCCGTATCGCCAGAGAGGGACGGGAGGAGTTTTCCTTCCCAATGCAGGACCAACCTCTCAGGTATCTCCTGGTTCCGCAGTTCCACGATCTTCTCGGCGGCTTGCTCTCTCCCCGCAATTCGTGCTCGATGGACCGTGCTCTTCGAGACCGCCATACTCCCAATTTCCATTCCAAGAACTTGAGCGGTAGCTGCGAACATTGACGTTGCTTGCCGCACCGACAACTTCTCTCGATCCCAAGTTGAAATGAGGTTAAGATCCTTCACGGAGATCGATGGCGACTGTTTGAGTTTTTTCCTCTGGCTTCGGGATCCACGAGCCGGTGATGACGTCGTCGACACAGGACTGCTGCTGCTGCTACTGCTTTGGCTTGGGATTTCCGCCCTTTCAGTCAGCCTGGCAATGTCGCTGTCTTCACGTTCCCGGAGCCGCTTGAGTCGAGTTCCGCGCTCGACCTGCTTCTCCACCTTCTTCGCTGTCACGAGGTCAATTCCAGCCATGGATGATTCCCCTCTGTCTTCTCTCTGACTCCGTAGGAACTCCTTGTCCTCGTCCTTCACGTCTTCCCGTTGGAGAGAGGAGGAGTGTGCGAGGTCGAAGATTTCTTGGAGGTCTCCTTTGAAAATCTCCTCATCCATACGATGTTTCGACCTGTCTTTGTTCTGTTCTTCTGAGGTCATTGTACGCCTTTACCAGCTTTGACAGCTTCGTGCCGGCGTGTATTACTGTAGTTGTCGGAATCCCGGCGCGCGACCAGAAGGGAGAACCTCCTCCACCACCGCCTTCCTGCTCCCGCTCGCCGTCTTCTCCATCTCCCGGTGGTGGTGGTAGTAGCGGAGGAGGACCTGCTCTTTCGATGGTAGCCGGGCTCCGGTGATTTAATCGATTGGAGCCTTGTCGATCAGCCAAAGATTACTAGTGGCTCTTGTTGCCATGTTGATAACCTGAGGGAGAAAAAAAGTGGAAATTTAGAAAAATCCTGAAATTCGAGTCACGTCACCTAAATGTTCACTTTGTCGGGACCCCTAAATATTACTCAATTCGCCCAAAATTTCAACGCAATACTGTTTTACTATGAGAAAACCGGAATAACACAAGAGCGTGCAACATTTCAAAACCTTTGCATTTTGGGACACCCTAACGTCCATATCCCCCACAGGGGACAACAGACGGTTGCGCTGGGGCCTCTTCCTCCTCCTCCTGCGGCGGGGCCGTCGGGTCTCGTCGGCGTCTTCATTCCGTGGAACGGGGGGCTGGGGTGTAGACCGAGGTGGAAGCAAGGGAGCCTCCTTCCACTGCAGCTGGCGAGGAACCGTGGATCCAGGAATCTGCCGGAGCCGGGCAGGGCAGCGACGATTCCAGGCGTGATGCCTGGCACCGCAGTTGGGGCACCGAGCCACGGGCCGTTCTCCACCCTCCCGTAGGCGGCAGACGCAGTCCCGTGAAGCGTGCTCCCCACTGCACACACCACACAGCTCTTGTCGCCGCTGACACTGGCGCTGGTAGTGCCCAAATGCCTGGCAGCGGTAACAACTGACAGGTTCCTGGATGTACCTGCGCACCGCGAATGTCCCGAAGCAGCCAAGGTCCAGGGCGGCGGGGACGAGCCCCCGCAGCGTCAGCTGAACCTGCCGGGTCTAGAGGTGCCATTTAAGGCCCGCGCTGTACGAGCACCGCACCGCCGACACGATGAGCGGGTGCTCCAATACAGGGTCCAGGGGGAGGCCAGTGGGGTATCCAACAAGGACACCTCTCCTGCTGGGTTCCCTCCTTGCCAACACGATGCCCCGTGGTTGGCCATCAGCCACTTCCTGGAGGGTGGCGGCGGCGTCCTTAGTCGCCCCCCGGAGAAGGAACTCCCCGAGGCGGAGACATCTACCTTGAGGGCGAGCCGGAGCTCGCACTCCAACCACTGAACAAGCTGATAGGGGCTGGGAAAGTCGTCATGCCTGACGACCCTCCACACCGGGATTGGTCGCTCCGCAGCCGTGGCACCACTCTGCTGTGAAGAAGGAAGGCTTCGTCACTCTGAAGCGCTTCCTCTGGAGGGTGAAGCCGGCGTCATCTGGTGGTTCCTCGGGGCGCCTCCGCGTAGACGTCATGGTGGGAGGTAACTCAACCACCACGACTAACAACAGAGAGAGGAGAGAACGGGGAGGAGGACCTCCTCCCCGTTCTCTCCTCACGACCGAGGTGCGAGGTGAACTGTAGTCAGAGAGTGGAGAAAAAGGAGGAACAAGCCCTTCATCATCAAAAATAGAACTATAAGCAAAGGTTTAAGCAAAGACTTTAGCTTTTAAAATAGATGAGACAGCTGTGGAGCCATCTGGGTGAAGCATAGGAGGGAAAGAAAAAGATTGATTGTTGGACAGGTTTTCAGCTAGGTGCCGGAAGTCACGAGAGGAGTTAGAACTAGAAAGATTTTGTCATTTTTTGTTGATGGAGTGTTTGGCAAGTTGAATAACATATATGGCACAATTCCAGTAAGCTCCTTCATGAGAAGCACACACTCTCTCTCTCTCTCTCTCTCTCTCTCTCTCTCTCTCTCTCTCTCTCTCTCTCTCTCCTCTCTCTCTCTCTCTCTCTCTCTCTCTCTCTCTCTCTCTCTCTCTCTCTCTCTCTCTCTCTCTCTCTCTCTCTCTCTCTCTCTCTCTCTCTCCATCTGTAAGTAAGAGATATGATAACAAGAGAGGAATGGATAATGAGAAAGAGAACAGGGCTGACGACAGCATAGGTAAGAGTTTGTATAGGGATAAGGAGAAGGCTGATGCAAGAGGAACAATCTACATCAGATATTTGCATTGGGTTAATTTGTTTTTTTAATACATGCGTAGATTATGATTTTTTTCTTCTTCTAGTTTGTTCTTACGGAGTCAGGAAAAGAAAAAGAGGAATACAGTTGTGACCTAGCGTGATGTAAGCATCCTTAGAGGCGTAAAAATGTTAAGGTTTTCTTTGTTATTATTCTAGGAATATGTCGTTCACCTCCATTGTTCCAGAGTGGTGTGCGTTGCCATATATTATGTAACATTCGTTCGTCATATGTGTTTGTTGAATTAAGTTCCTGAAAAGTCGCTATAAAGTCTAATTTAAAAGGTAAATCGTAGTTCAACAGACCAACTAAAACTTGAATCTGAAATCGGAAAAGTTTAAAACGAAACATAAAACAATGGAGATGAATCAAGCAGGTATACATAATGCGCCGGTGAGGAAGTCACGTGTTTTTTTGGTCTTCATTTATTGACACACACACACACACAGACACACAGACACACAGACACACAGACATACACACATACACACATACACACACACACACACACACACACACACACACACGCAAACACAAACACAAACACAAACACAAACACACACACACACACACACACTGTCCACCTTGAGCAAGGGAATGGGGGTGAGTGGTGTGTGAGGTCCCAGAATTACCCAAAGATCGGTAATAATGAGTTTCAAGCTCGCACCAGGAGGGTGAAACTGGAGATCGCGTGGTCAAGACCACATGGGTGAATGAGTGAATGTGACACACACACACACACACACAACACACACACACAAAACACACACAACACACCACAACACACACACACACACACACACACACACACACACACACACACACACACACACACACACACACACACACACACACACACACACACACACACACACACACACACACACACACACACACACACACACACACACACACAACACACACACACACACACACACACACACACACACACACACACACACACACACACACACACACACACACACACACACACACACACACACACACACACACACACACAAAAAAAAAACATACACACACACATTTTGTTTTTCTTGCGTTTCCTGCAGTCAAGTTCCCCACAAACAAGGCACACACTTCCTCTTCGTGTCTTCCTTCTTTCCTGTCATATTGTATCTCCTCTTCCTCATGCTCTTCCCTCCTACCCTTCTTTTTTCTTGCCAGCGTGCTCTCCCTCCCTTGCCTCGCGTATACTCACCAAGGTGGCCAAATAGTGCAGGGCCTAATGTCATTTCGTGGGAAATGCTTGTTAATTTTGTCCATAATATATCATTAGGGTCCCAAATATCTAAAAATGCATGTTGGAGTTTTTTTCAAACACATTTGGGTTCAGGAGGAAAATGTAAATTGTAATTGAAATGTAATTGTATGTAAATTTTACGCCCAAATATTGGTATTTTTGGCATTGTTTTGGGGGAATGAAGTATATAGGGTTTGGCTTACAGCTATTATTTTACTATAATATGCTCAAGAAGTAATTCCAGAACAATAATCAATATTATTGAAAACTCGAAAGTCAATTGAACCATGTATTTTCAGTCAATATTGCCTTATAATGAGAATACACAGGAACAAAAGTTATACATGGACGGAGAATAGATAACATGAGATAGTCAGTTGAACTATGTATATCACATCACTCATTTCAAGAAAGTCCTCATTTACCCAAATATCATTCAGGATTAATGAAAGACTGAGTTCTGAAAAGTTATGGCATCTGATTTTATCTGCACTACATCGGCACATTTCAGTACAAAACATCTTGTGCTCCTTACATGAGTATCTGTTTTGACAATGGGATTTCAAACACCGACATCTAACAAGATGAACAACAGCCTGAGGAACAGGTGCTTCTAAGGTAGGTATTGCCATGTATGCCTCCCCATCTTTTCTCCACCCATAACTAATCAGATGGTGCTGGCAGTTGGCATTGGGACTATATCCGCTTCCCAAATCATAGCTTGGTAGTGGGCCCTGAGAATCATCTGCAGAAAAGCCCCACTTGTTGGAGGAAGCTTTTCCCCCTCTGCTTGTTTTTCACAGAACAGCTTCCAACGAACTCTTGCCACAGTTTTCAATTAAGTCCCTGGATCTTACAAAAGACATACAAATTGTTCTATTTTGGCTTTCACCTCGCATGATGGCTCTGGTTCCTTCCTCAGTATGGCAAATGCTCTCTTGACCTCTTCACTAGCACTCCGGAAGGTTTTGCAGCAAGTTAGCTTGCTCTTTCCGGCAAAGCGACCTGTTTGGTCTACTCCAGAAAAGGCGTGAAAGACAGAGAGAGCTGCTGCTTCTGCTTCACCAAGCTCATCATATACTGATTTCTGCTCTATGGCACGCCTTGAAGAACCTGTTCCAGTGACAAATTGGGCTGTAGATGCCAATATCGGGAAGCGACGAAGAGCAAAGGATGAACACATCAGTGTCTGGTGAGACAATATCCAGCAGCTTTGCTCCACGAATTGCTGGATCTCTTGCATGGAGAATGAACTATGTATCAGCCTCTTCTTGGGAGCTCCTGAGGAGACTTACTTCTATTCCATTTGATATCAAAGCTTGCTTGTATGCAAAAATTTGTCTTTTCTCTGAAAACTGGTATTCCTCTACGAGTTTATGTGCAAGGTATGAGGTCAACTGGTCCTTTGTGCTGTGTGTGAAAGGAACCTCTTTAAAGATACTTTTGCAATGGGGGTATTGTCTGTCACCTTGTAGGAAATGGCTGTCTGTGAACCTAGGCGCCGTTCCCTTGTTGCCTTCTTGAGAGAAGTTGGCATGTCACAGCGGTCAAATGCAAGGTGAATCTCATCATAGCATGCCACTTTCTGGTTCAATTTTGAATAAAAGTGTTATGCTAAGTCTCTACAAGTTTTCACCCACTGAGGCTTCCCCATTTCCTGTATTATAGCCATTCCATCAATGGCAGTACATCTTTGGCCCCTGTGCTCATGTTCATGCTCTGCTTCATGCAGAGGTACATCCTGTTCAGCCTGACATTCAACATTCCTTTATATAGCAAGTGTCTCCAAGGCAGCCATAAGTTTATTATTGTCCCTAGTTGGCAGAAGTTTTCCATCACTGGCAATTTGGCAAACAAGGATCTTGGGAAAGATATGAATTCATACTCGTCAAGAGTTTCTCGCACATCAATCTCTGGTCTGGACTTGACTACAAGAAGACACCGAGCAAACATGGCACGTTCATTTCTCAGTTATATCACTTGAAATCCCACTTCAGTTTTTTCATTGGAGCCCATAAATTTGTCTTCCCTAATACTATGCGGTCCTGAAAAAATGTCTTGTATGCATTCTGGCCAATGGTCTGCAGATTTCAGAGGTCATGCACGACTTTGGCAGGCATGACTGTTTGGCTCAAAATACTCATCAGTTCTTCACCATCAAATCTGAAGGGATCATTGTAAGATGTGATAACCTCCTACAGCTTATTGATTTGTTTATCCTGCCTCTTCTGCAAAGTCTAAGACAATTTGTGGAGATGTATGTGACTGGTACTCTGTATGCCTGCCATGCAACAAGCCTCTACTGCCAAGCATGCTAATTTAGGAGCTGTGTAGAATAGTCGAGATCTGGCATTTTCATTGAGCGTTATTCCAATGAATCCTCATGATACCTTCATCCAGCGATTCTCATGTTCAATGCCATGATCAGGACCTATTGCACAAAATGGAACTTAATTCTTATTCACAACAAAATTTCCACTCTTGAATTCACTCCATATGTCTTTGTCTGTTTATTCAAGCCCTTTCATGTCAGACAGGTATAGGGGGATCATTCTGGTTTGACTTTGTCGAGAGCAAAAAAGTATTTTGTTAGGCTTTCCCCAGGAGGGGAATACATTTTTGAAATTTTTGTAATGGTTCATCAGGAGGTATTAACATTCCATGTAGCATGATTTTTTCTCAAAAACCAGCTTTGGAACCAATTTCTGAAGACTATATACAAGTCAATCCCATCTATTTCAATTAGAGTTTCCAGTTTTAGGGGTTTCTTAGCATCCCGGGATTCCGGGACAAACCAGGATATTTCCCGGGATTCCGGGATTTCCTGCATCAGGTAATATTTATACTAACTAGCTACATTCTACAAAAACCTAAAGAAACACTTGAATGACCATTTGAAAAAAATAAAGCACAAATAGAAGCACAAACAGTCAATCTCCTTATGTTAGCCACAAATAAATACAATGATATATAGAATGTGGAAATTATCCACCAACCACCCTCTCAATAATTGGTAGAGTGGAGGTTTTGATCCCCCCCACCTTGTGAGGGAAGTATTGTCCGCTCATCATAAGGGGTGCGTAGGAATTATAATATATATATATATATATATATATATATATATTATATATATATATATATATATATATATATATATATATATATATATATATATATATATATATATATATATATATATATATATATATATATATATATATATATGAAACAATGGGAATATTCATTTATAATATCCCAGTGCTTATAATTTACTTAAACTACCTTAATTAATATATATATATATATATATATATATATATATATATAATATATATATATATATATATTATATATATATAGTTATAATGGTAATGGGTATTAATTAAGGTACTTTAAGTAAATTATAAGCACTGTGATATTATAAATGAATATTCCCAGTGTTATTAACCATTTGCACCTTTATTTTATCACCTTTGATTGGAGCGACTGGCTATTGGTCGTCGTCATAATATTTGCTCTTATCCTGCGTGTACACTTGGCTATAGGTATTGGTGACGATCGCCGCCGCCCGCTCACGGAGATTCAGTACAATTCCAGCCCCCACGGGATTAACATATCTCTTTAATCTTATCTGATTACATGGAGAGAATTATACATACGTTCATTTTGTATATATAAGTGTTAAAAATCATAAGACGTGTTAAATACGACACCCTGAACATCTCACCGCGTCGTGAATTAACTGGGTGTGAGAACCCTCTCGATGCCTCTATAACGTCAACACACCGCCTCCTCCCATCACCTGCGGCCTTGATCACGCGCGACCACTTCGAATAACAAAACATTGCAGTATTGATAAGCCTACAACCCAATTCAACTCTACTATCCACCGATAAGTATCCTAGTTAGTTGACTAGCTGAGGTATTGTGTCGGGATGAGATAGACAATGGGTTTTCTATAGGTAAGATCTCACATGAATATGTGTTTGTGACATAAATTTCTACATAGAATGACATTTAAAGATTATTCAATTTAAAATAAGAATTATTATTTTATGCCATTTAGAAGCCCTACCCTATAAGAAAAGTGTTCTCTTTAGAACACTTGAATGACCTGCGGAAAAAAAGGAATATAATAATTTGCACACACAAACAGTCAATCTCTTTTTGTTAGCCATAGAAAAAATTCAATGATATATGGAATGACACTAAAAGATAGGCATCGTAAAAAAAATATTATATGCCATTTTGAACCCCTATTACTCTACAAGAAAACTATGCGTTTTGTATTTTACATAGTGCAAATCTGATATAAGGAACAACAATAGAATCCGGGATTTGAACCAATTTCCCGGAGCAAAAAACATAACCATTTGCGCCCGGGATCCCGAGATCCCGGGAAGGAAACCCTAACATCAATGTCATTTCTGAAATACAGCTTTCCTGAAATAAGTTACTTTTCCCTCATATTTATGACCCTAAATGTTGACATAAAAATTCCCAACATATATTTTTTTAAATCCTGAAATGATGGGGAACAAAATGATATATGTTGGAAATGAATATGTAGGAAAAAATTGACATCCATTTCCTACGAAGCCCAAAATCCCTACATAAGGCCCTGCACTAAAAGCTGCCTCACCCCAAACAACAACCACATCACACGTACAATCCTCCACACGTCTTTGCAGCTCCTTCAGGCAGTAGGAGTTTGTAGAACTTTTGCGATACGCCTTTTGTGCTTCACTCCTTAGGGCTTCTAAGCTTTAAGGGACGCCACCCCCCTTTTTTACCAAAATCTTTAATATTCACTCAATTTTAATAAAACTTTTACTGAACATCACTTTTAATACTAAAAATATAATGCCTAAATTTGATGTAAATTTCTTGAATGAGAATGGAGAAAAAAGAAAAAAATAATACATAAAAATGCATCGTTTACAGTATGAAACATTGACTTACTACTGAATAATAATTATTCCTAATAATGGCATGAAATTTTGTCTATTAACGCTTACTAAGTATGTCAACACCTTTAAAAAATTACTCTTGTAATATTATGTTTCGTATGTGTATTTCAATAGCATGATAAAAAAGTCACATAACAAAAATGTCATGGATAAAAATAAATTATTTATTCATGTACTATATATTAGGTACTATAAGTATTCTATAAAAGTTATAGAACATTTATCACTGAAGAAAATGAGACCAGAATGACTAAAATCAGACAAGAAATAAGGAATTTATAATGGTTTAAATGTAATATCTTGCATTTGAGAAAACGCTTCCGAAGTTGGGCATCAAAGCATCCTGCATCGTTGAAAAAAGTATGCAACTTTTTGTTTTTTGTTTTTTTGTTTTAGCTTCAGCTGCCTCCATACCTTCGGATACACCTTCGTAGTTCATGCATATAAGCAATATCACCGTAGAGCGTAGAATGTAAACAAACCAGCCACGTGAGTTGATTGGACCTTTAAATCAGTTTAAATGCCTGAGAATGTGAATACTCGTGTAATACTTTAGGAAAGTGTTGCCAAAATGTTTGTGATTCATATGCAGCGGTTAGCTCAATATCTATTTTTTTTTATATTCTGCTGAAAGAACAGGGAGGGGGGTCCCTTAATAAAATATACTTAGCATGTGTTGAATAAAACTAACTAAAGAATGTTTCACAAATGAGAACAATTTTACTTGGTGTCCGAAAGCGGTGAAAGGTTTCTATCAGATTTATAAGGAGTAGGCTTGCATTGTCTCGGTAAGTCAGAGTATGTATTGAGCCATAGACCACTGTATACCTGGACTGGGCACGGAATATCGGCC
>JACEEZ010004361.1:14016-41516 GCA_016584305.1 Chionoecetes opilio | reverse complement strand
AAGAGAGGGGAGAGAGAGAGAGAGAGAGAGAGAGAGAGAGAGAGAGAGAGAGAGAGAGAGAGAGAGAGAGAGAGAGAGAGGAGAGAGAGAGAGGGAGAGAGAGAGAGAGAGAGAGAGAGAGAGAGAGAGAGAGAGAGAGAGAGAGAGAGAGAGAGAAGAGAGAGGAGAGAGGGAGAGAGAGAGAGAGAGAGAGAGAGAGAGAGAGAGAGAGAGAGAGAGAGAGAGAGAGAGAGAGAGAGAGAGAGAGAGAGAGAGAGAGAGAGAAAAGAGAGAGAGAGAGAGAGAGAGAAAAAAACACATCTCTGTTACGTGTACTTTTAGGTACAAGATGGAGTGCAACGAAAATAATGGCCTCAATAATCGGTAATTCTTTGAATATTCTAATGTGTTCGACTCTTTCTTACCCGAACCGAAGTTGTTTCCAGGAGGCAGCGTCGCGAAATGTTTTGTTTTTCACATGAGCTCCTCATCTGATCAATTGCATTCAGTATTGACACTCCAATCGGGCGGCACCACACCACTGGATTACGGGCAGTGGATGCCGATCCTCCCATTGATGAAACCGCAAAGTTGGTGTTTGTAATATCAGTGCGGAGCTCCTAAAAGCTGGGGTGTGGCCATGATTCGCAGGTTGCATGCTGTCCTGACTGCCGTGTGGCAATCAGGTACCATTCCTCCTGACTTGAAAATGGGGGCTGGTCGTCCCTATCTGGAAAGGGAAAGAGGACCGTCAGGACTGCAATAATTATCGCGGTATTACATTGCTCAGCGTGCCAGGCAAGGTGCTTGCCCATCTATTGTTGACACGGATCCGCAGCCATCTGCTGAAGCATCAGAGATCTCAGCAGTCTGGGTTCACGCCTGTTAAGTCAACCACGGACTGGATCCTAGCGCTTCGTGTCCTGGTGGAACACCGAAGTGAGTTTCGACAGGGGATGCTTGCAGCCTATGTTGATCCAAAGACTACTGTATACTGGACTTGCTACTCATTTTGGGCTATTTCCAGTGGAGGCCAGTTTTGCGATTCCTGACATTTTCGAACATCACTCCCATCTCCCTTCCTATGGTTTATCAGTATAAATGATATAGCGTTATCTTTGTAAATGTTTGTTCTTTAATATTATCAAATAAAAAACTGTAAAATACACTAAAGAAATGCTATTATGAGAAAGTGAAGAAATATGCATGAACATAATATTCACTAAAACTCTTCGCCATTTAATATTTTGCGAAAAAACATTTTACATGAAGTATATCAATAAAAGAGGAATTTAATTAGCTTTCCATTGATATATTTAGTTTTCTGATAAATTAATTAGAACCATACATAAATTAGCATTAACTAAATATATAACCTCATCCATCGGGAAAATTACCCGATTGATGGTGTTATTTATTTAGTTAACGGTAATTTATACATGGTTCTAATTCATTTATCAGAAAACGAAATATATCAATGGAAGGCTAATACAATTCCGTTTCTATTGATATGTTGCATGTAAAAGATCTTTACGCAAAATATTAAATGGCGAAGAGTTTAAGTGAATATTAAATTAAGTTCATGCATATTTCTTCACAGTCTCATAATGGCATTTCTTTAGTGTATTTTACAGTTTTTTATTTGATAATATTAAAGAACAATCATTTACGAAGATAACAGTGTAGCATTTATACTGATAAACCACAGGAAGGGAAATGGGGATGATGTTCGAAAATGTCAGGCATCGCAAAACTGTCCTCCACTGGTCATGGGCGGGTTGGCGCGGGGCACGAGTAGCAAGTCCAGTATAGAGTAGTCTTTGGATGATCTCAAGAAGGCGTTTGACTCAGTGCATCGTGAGTCACTCTGGGATCTTCTGCAACTTCACGGGATTCCTGCAAGGACTATTGGTTTGATGACTGGTCTGTACTCTGGGACTGATAGTACTGTGAAGTGTGGGAGAGGTGTATCCAGCTTTTTTCCTGTTAATACAGGAGTGAGGCAAGGGTGCGTTCTTTCCCCATCACTTTTCAACACTTGTATGGGCTGGGTATTGGGCAAAATTTTAGATCAAAGTGATTATGGAGCATCCCTCTGCAACACCAAGATTACTGATTTTGTTTTTGGCGATGATGCAGTAATCTTTCCTGAGTCGCTGGAGGTCCTGGTAATGGCTCTCGAGGCACTGCACGATTAGGCAAAGCCTTTGGGACTTGAGATCTCCTGGCTCAAGACCAAGGTCCAGGTGTTTGGAGGCTTACTAGATGAAACAGTACAGTCTGTTCATGCGTGCGGCGAGGACATTGAAATCTTGGAAAATTTTACATACCTTGATAGCACAGTCCATAATGATGGCGGGTTGCGTCAAGAAGTCTTACGGCGGATTGTCATAGCCCATGGTGTTATGGACTCGCTCAGCACGAGTATTTGCGTTGTCGGTACTTTTGCAGGGGACAAAGACCGATTTGAAGTCGCTTGGACCGGGATTACTTACTCTATGGTTGTGAGAATGGAATTAAATAGCGACATGAAGGGGAATCGATGCCTTTGGAAATAAGTTCTTACAAAATCAGGGGGTAGGGCTGGAATGACTACTGCAAATCACGATTGCCCGTGAGACTGAATCGGGGCTTATTACCTGCATAGTGTCGCCCCCAACTTCGGCTATAGGGCATGTGGCACGCTCCCTAAAACCGTCTTTCCCATCGGTTGTATCTGAAAGGACACCGCGTGGAGGGGCAAAGGGGGGCGACCACAAGGCTCGGGGCTGGGACAAGTTATTTTCCATCGAGAGTTGTTTGGTAGGGGAAGAGGCCTACTGGGGATCGCGTGGGGTGACCCCCGGGAGGGGGCTTGAGGTGGGCGAGCGACACCCCCCCCCGGGGTTTTTCCCAATGATTGATTGATTGACGAAATTTTATTTCACCTATGCTCGAAAGGTATGATTTTGTACGCATATTCCTGATCGGGGTAAACCAACTGTTGTAATGATGATGTTTAGTTTTTTATGTTTTACGGGGAAGTTCAGCGTCATGTTAATATTCTTGGGATTTTTTTTTTTAAATAATCAGTTTAAAACTTTTAAAGCTGGCGATTGCTTTTTTTTGTGTATAAATGTTGTGTTCTTTCACCCATATCTCATTATGTAACTTTTTTTTTTCTATTATCTTGGAGCGTTTGCTTTGAAACACATTTTGCATTAATTTCAGAAGTCTGCTCTTTACTTTTCAAACGGGAAATTACCTACTTGTATCCTAAGGGGCAATAAAATCGTTGAACCCCCAAAAAATGATAAAAAATTTTTTTTTAAATGGATTCTATTCATCTGAAATGTTTAATAACTCAAAAATATTAGTAAAACCCTGCTTCTAAAAATTTTTGTTTCAAGATGGGTCGACATGGCTACTGGGATTTTACGGGGGTGTATCTCATGGTTTAAACCAAAAAAAGGGGTTTTTTGGTGTTACCCTGGGTTTTAGGGGTAAAAGGAGTTTAAAAAAGGGGTTTAAGATGTCATTGGTAATTATTTATATAAATATAATATAATGCTTCCCTAAACGTTTAAATCGGTAAGAGTAAGAAAATGGTTAATTGGTTTTCTACAAAAAAAGGTTTCCCGGGGTTGCCCTATTCAGGGAATCATCATCACTTCTGCTCCTTGGAAGCTATATTGTGTGGTTTTTTGCATTCTTCTAGCTGGCACAACCCACAGACGTAGTGCTGGCAGTCCTTGGGCTTCTACAGAACTCGGACTGTCTTACAACATTTGAACGTTGCAGGAATGACTTTAAGAACTGTCTGGAGCACATTCTTTTGATATGATTTGGGAAAACTGATTTTTTTGTAGACTCCATCCCAGTTTATGACATCCATACCCCTTCGTTTCCCATCTCCATGTTTCGATAGATGCTATGCAGAGTGGAGTTTAGGAGCGAATTCGTGGGAGGAGACGTTCAGGCCTATAAACTGAAGCAGAGACAACCTTCCGCTGAAGGCTTATATCGCTTTGGGAAAGGGGAAAATATGTGCTTTACCCCAAAGAAGATGCCATTACTTGGCAACCAGGGTCTCGACCCCTCTGTGGTCTATTTGGTTTGGAAATGCTTTGGCACAAAACTGCGGGCAGATTTCCTCATAGCTTAGGGAAAGCATCTTTTTGCGATACCAAAAAATCCGGAGGTCGGTACATCCAGTAATGGCATGGATGAACATCAACTGACAACATTGTCCTCCCCAAGGGATTTGTTTAAAAAGGGTGTGTCAAAAACTTTACAATGCCATCCCTTTTTGACTTGTCAGATCTGAATATAGCCCCCTTATTCCCGTGCATAGTGAAAAGTAAGACAAGTAATCAGTATCCCCCAACAAGTAGTGGTGTGACAAAGGAACATCTCGACTGCAGTTTTATAGTCGACTCAGCGTCACCAAGGCGTTGATCACAGTAAAACACGTTCTCTCAGTTCATCACTTATCATGCATTCGTCTTGTTTATTAACTCTACTGCGGGAAACTCTACCTTCTTACCAGGAATATTGTCGCGCATAAACAATAGCAGGATTAATATTGTGCCCCCTTTCACTGATGTGTGTTATCCTTAATTGTGGGCCCCCCCTCCATCATACCCCATAAAAAGAAACAGTAAACCTGAACCATAATCCCGGTGTAAATTTGGAAATATATTGTGCTATTTTCCAAAGTTTCCCATGCTGCCAGTATATTCGGGAAGGGAGAACCGCCATCAAGGACAAGGCTAGTTTTTGGTTCTGACTGTAGTTGCACCTCCTGCTTGTCAGTTATTGTGTGCACTATTGTGGCTTATTGCTTTTTCGAAAAATTTTTGGGTTTAAAAAAGGGCGGGGGGAAAGGCTGAGTCGTAGACAAAGTCTTGCAGTGAAGTTCCTCATTTTTGAGAAACTCCCATAAACGTTAAAAAAAAAGTAGATTCAATGGTTCGATCAGGAGAAAACCTTGATAGAAATTTCTGTCCAAGTGTTATGGCTTTACCCCTTCCTGGGAAAGGGGAAAATTTGAAAAACTGGCGTCCAAACATTTTCGCATTAGTTCTAGCATCCAACAATTTTGTATTCATGCACATTCACGCCTTCTAGCCACAACACCATACAATACTCAATGAAGGTAAAAAAGGGGAAAATATGGAAAGGTTTTACTGATCTCCCCCAGATCGCAGCACCTTTTATCCTTGCCCCTGTCAAAACCCTTTTGTGTTCAGATGCTTATGCAGGTTTGTGAACTCTTGCATTGCGATGTTGTACCTGCTGTAATTGGGCTTGACATGGCCAAGGGCCCCCTGATTTTCAGATATTCCACTTCCATGTGTAAATTGTGTCAACTGCCACTGGTCTTCAATGACTTCATCATGTGTCTCGAGACTGATCCCCACTGAGTCCTGCCCCAAAAATTCGCTGCGACGGAGACATGAAAAAACCCTTTTTCGAATTTTTTGAAAACTTTTGGGTATTGTGTGGAAAATTTCCCATTCTAACAATAATAAGCTGACTTCAAGTAATTGTAAGCCAGCTGCAGCAAATATCGCCAAAAGTCAGAAAAAGTTCGAAGGTGATCCCCACGAACGTTTCGATCAGATTTACCAGTGACCTAGCAACCCTTTACCCGCCCTTTGGTAATTCAGCCAGCTGACTTGTCTTGGACCGAGACTCAGTTTTTATCTCCTTTGCCCGCGTTAGTTGTATATTTTACCAAGTGTCTCTGATGCAAAACCCCGTGTTAATGTCATTTACCATTCACAAGTGCTGTATATGCTGCTTCGCTCTTTAACCCTTGCGCGAAACCCGGGTCATATCTCTGACAGTACCATGGGTAAACATTTTTTCCACGAGTAATGGCCACGGAATGCCCTCTGCAGGATTTTCCCGTCATCATATGGGCCCAACGTAGCTTCACCATAAACTTCCTTTTAAAAAATCCTTTGGGCCTGTGTCATCCATCAGGGACCAAAAGTCCTAAAAAATTCTAAAAGTATGGAAAGAGCCCGGAAAGGGGGACAAAGGATTTTAGGGGACTGTGTTGATGGTGAATCTAAAATGAATCTCTTTTTCGCCTTTCCGTACAGTGGCTGTCGAAGTGACTCGGGGGAAAATTTTTGCTTGGGCATGATTAACGGAAATCCCGCGTTGATAGAATGCATGTCTTGCCCCGGATAATGCCCATCATCGGTAGGTACCTGACTGAAGACTGGCCTGGGGGTTTGGGTTTCCCCCTTTTTAATCATTGATCATCTCCTGCCAACCTGGGGTAGCTTGTTTTTAAATTTAACGAAATCCCCAAAACAGATCAAAATATGTTGTCACATTTCATTAAAACTGGAAGTTCTTTGATGTGATGTTTTTGGGGGGATGTGTTTTGGGAAAATGGGATCAATTTTTTTGACCTTTCTTCCCACAATGCTTATTTTTTTCGTTTTTGTCTGGGAAAAGTGGCCCTTTTTTTCTTCCCGGTGTTAAGCAGCTATCATACCCATCCCGTGAAATGTTCCTTCCCTTAATTGTGAGAAGTTTTGATCAACTTGCTGCTACAAATAACAAAAGGCCTTATTCAACACATCGATTTCCTTACCAAGCAGTCGAGTGCGCCAATTTGCGGCATTCATTTCAAACCTCTGCATTTAGCATAGACGGCAGAATCCCATCTGGACAAACTTCCACAAGAAAAAAAGACCGTATAATGGTGCATTTGTACTGAAAAGGGCCCATTTGCAGAGGAGCAAAAAGTCGTCGTCGAATGCCCGTAAATTGCGGGCCAATGCTAGCCACTTTTTCCCCTTTATGTATTTCCAACAAATAAAAAATTTTGTAGAATTTTTAGTGTTTAGAAAATTTAAACAAGACGGGCTGCAGTTTGAGTGTGTCTGTAGTCGGTAAAAGGAGGGACATTTTCTTTACTCGCTTTTGATGAGCCCCTTTAGCTGTCTCAATTATTTTTTCTTCGTGATCTTCATCATCTTTTTGGGTTTTTGCTGTTGAAGTATGATCTGAGGATGTTGGCCGTTTTCTCTCTCATTGTTACTATGTCATCCAAACCTTCCTCCTCTGCAATATAATTGCAGTTCCTATATCTTTCCTTCAATTGCTTTTTCAGATAATGATTACCATAGAGATGGGAGTCAGCATTACATAAATTCACTTCCATTTTACACCTTAGGGAAGAAAGGAGTTCTTCCCTATGTTCTTCATCATTCATTTCAAGGTATGAACACATCTTTGAGAAGGCTTGTTCCTGGTCCTCATCCTTTGGCCTTCCAACTTTCTTGCGCTTTGGGTTGGGATCAGTCTGAAACTGCAAGGGCATATCACGGCCACATCTGAAATGGCTGCTGCAAACTTCTTCTTTTTTTATGTTGTAGGCTATAGCGCCTGTAGGTTTATGGAGAGTCTTTATGTTGGTCGATCTCCCCCGTTGGTGGCGAAGGCTGAATTTTTATAGTGACATCTGTGGTCTCAGGTGTAGATCCTATTTTCTGTGATGTAAGGTTCTTCAGTTTAGGATCATGCAGCCCCTAGAGTCTACCGTCACACTCGCAATCGGAAGACAGGTATATAGCTGCATATGGGTTGCTTCGGACACTCGACGATGGATTTGACAGTTGCTGCTTGGTAAACTTGAACTCGGGACCTTCTGCTCCCATACCAGGCTCTTGAAGGACTTGCCCCCGGCAGGATTCGAACTCGGAACATTGAGTTCAGCCCTCCAAGACGCTAACCACGCGGCCACCACCTACCCGTGGTACACACAGTCTGCAGCATGTAAGTCACCATGATAGTATTCAATTTTACCTCTGACTTTGAAAGACTAACCATCAGACCGGTTATCACAACAGTCCTATATTGTCTTTGCAAAGATACGAGTCTTCACATAACTGTAGTATGCCCTTCCTTTATGAACATTAGTACCACAGAAAAGGCAGTCAGTTCTGCTATTGAATGGACCTTCCAAATTCCTAGTACTCCTGTTATTAGTGGTGCTGGATTCACATCTTTGCTGCCTCTTTAAATGAAGTTCAATTTCTATACGGTTTGTGTACAATTTGCGACACTTCGAATGCACTTTACAGCCAGCTGTCACTTTAATGGAATCACCTCTCCGAACACTAGCTTCATTGATCCCATCATTTTGTCGAATCGTTACCATGTAACCGCCATCTTCTGTTCGGCATATCGAACTGAGCTGATCACTGTTGGGTACATTCATATTTAACCTGGAAGAAAGAAGAAAATGAGAAATCAGTGATTGTACGAGTATTTTCTTTGCAAAAACGCTAAGCAGTGGCGGTTCTACCGGGGGGGCAGTGGGGGCCATGGCCCCACCAGATTTTAGGCTTGCCCCCTGCTTGGCCCCCCCACTTTCAAACCGCGATCGTGGCCCCGCGGCAAGCTGGTCGCAGCGGCCGCCGCCGAGCACAACTCACTACCGCTACCGCGATAACAGAAGTTGGTACTACTGCTTATAATAATAAAAATAACAATAATAATCATTATTATCATTATTATTATCATTATTATTATCATCACTATTATTATCATTACTATTATTATTATCATTAATTACTTTCACTACATAGTTGATACATCTGTGTTTTCATATTTTGATAGAGGTTCTTTTCATGCTCATACGTTTATTTACATTTGGATTGGATTACAATTGGGATTGAATTACAAGTCTTCACTTGTAGGCTTAGGATTTGATGGAGCATCAGTCATGAGTGGAAGAATCAGTGGTGTTCAGAAGTTCAGAACCGCATTCGTGATAATGCTCATTTGCCTACTATGTACACTGCTACGGACACAGGCTCAATTTGGTTTTGATCAATTCTGCAAAGTATGTGCCTCACGCAGCTTAATTCTTTAGTCTGCTTGAAGAACTCTATATATTCGCTAGTAACTCTGTAGTTCACGAAAAGTTCCTTTCTATACAACATGAAATGTTTCCTGAAGAACAAGCACGAGAACTGCAACATCTCACTGACACACGATGGTGATGTCGGGCCATCTCATGTGAAAACGCTTTGGTGCGGCTGGAATGCATAATATGACTCCTGAAGGAGACTTCTGCAGATGACTATGGATCTCGAGCTGTTTCCGCTCGAGGTATACATGCACAGATAGACGCAGAGTTTGTTTACTTACTGCATTTTTTCTCGGAAATTCTTGGAAAAATTCATAAAGTATCACAGCAGCTACAGGACAAACAAGCAGACCTAGGAAAAGCAGTCAAGCTCATTTCATTACTCAGCGAAGATTTAGCTGGTATGCGAAACTCCAACTTGATCGAGCAGTACTCTGAGAAGGTTAGTGAACTCTGTAAGAAATGCTGCATTTCACCAATAATGAATAGAAGTCGGAGAAGAAAACCTGGACAACTTGATTAATGCATCTTGCTGGAAACAGCCGGTCAAAGATCTGACTCAAGTCAAGTTCAGCACAGCAGCATCTTGTATGAAGTATCAGAATGTTTGATTAGTGAGTTATACCGTCGTTTTTCCAAACACTCGTCTGCGATTTTCTGTGGTATTTCAGCTCTCTGTCCTGGAGAACAAACATTCTTGTCTGAAGAAAATTTGAAAGCATTTGCAGTTGCATACTCAGTTAATCAAAGTGATTTAAAACATGAGGTACCTCAAGTGAAAAAATTACTCATGAAAGAACCTGAACAACCTACATCAATCGCACAATTCCTGTCATTCATATGTCCGTACAAGGCTGCATTTGACTATATACAAGTTATTGCTGATAGCCGTAACTCTTCCTGTTACCAGCGCTTCATGTGAGAGAGGCTTTAAAAAAATGAAATTAGTGAAAACATTTCTCAGAAATTCTATGACAAGTAACAGACTGACTAACATTGCACTATTGTCGATTGAAAGTGCACTCGCTGAAGGAATAGATTTAGATTGCTTAGTTGATGAATTTGACAGTCGGCATGATAATCGTATGATTAAGTTGCACTAAATATAATGCTGCCGAATGAACAACGTATCATCAGCATTGTATCTAATATAGCATTTGCATGTCCATGTCTGAAAAGCATAGCTATTTGCCTACAGTATTTTCAACGTATGAGGTTACAGGTAGACTAAGATACGTACATAATACATTTCTGTAGATGTGCTTTGTAAAACACTGCCATATTGGTTCATCTTAATTGTTTATTATGTTTGGTATTATGCTTACTATTGGTCTTTCTTTTCAAAAAAAACGTACCTGAGAGCATAAACTTTCACATTTCCAGTTTGGGGTTATATCACTGGGTTACAAAAAATTAAATTTAGTAATTCGTCTAAGTTTTTTTCAACTGATTTAGGAAAATTTTGCACCGCTGATTTCGGAAATGACATCCGTTTCACTCGATTAGGTCAGGTTTTTGTGCTAAGTTGATTAAAAAGAAATCCAAATCTTCTGTTTAAAAATCGATTACATTTATGTGACATTTTCGGTAGATTTTTGTTAATATTTCTCATCCTAAATAGGTTTTTAAGAGAGCAAATAGTTTTCTAACACAATTCATTAATTAAATGTTATAATATTTATTAGTGTACATTGAATAGTAGACATTGATAAAAGTAAGTACATGTAAATTGGATGTTAGGTCACATTGTTCAAAATTCAGGGCTGAACTTCCGTTTCTTCGAACTCCTAGAATGCTCAGCGATAGGGATGTCTCTCTTCAGAGTCCAACAGTAATCAGCCTTCATGACTGCATCCCAGCGTCCCTGATACCTGGTCTCCATCACTTTCATGTCCTCATGGAATCTCTCCCCTTGCTCGTCGCTCATTGATCCCATATTCTTAGGAAACCGATCCATATGTGAGAAAAGTAATGCATTTTGATGCTCATGTTGCATTCAAGGTTTCTGAAAGCAGTCAGCATATTGGTGACAAGTTTTGCGTAGTTCCTGGCCTTGTTGTTGCCAAGAAAGTTCTTCACGACCAGAACAAAAGCCTTCCACGCTTCCACTTCCACTTCGTTCATTGAGTTTTCAAACTCTGGATCTCTGAGCTGACTGAGTTGAGGACCGTCAAAGATGCCAGCTTTCAACTTCTCCATGGTCAATCCTGGAAAAGCGTGACACAAGTAAGTGAAGCAGCCACCATCCTTGTCCAGAGCTTTGGTGAACTGTTTGATCAAGCCGAGCTTGATGTGCAGCGGTGGGAAAAGTCTGTCCACCAGAGGGTTGTTTATGACGTTCCTTGCTCTGCAATGCACCAATTCCTCCCGTACAGGCCAGTCCTTATTTGTGTAATGCTGAGCTCGGTCCCTACTATCCCACATGCACAGAAAGCACGGGTACTTGGTGAACCCGGACTGTTGTCCCAACAAAAAGTTCACCATCTTCAGGTCAACACAAATCAACCACTCATGCCGATCATAACGAATTTTCTCCAGCACGTACTTCACTGCTTCATACTTCTCCTTCAGTGTAGTCGAGTGAGCGAGGGGTACAGAGGCAAACTGGTTGCCGTTGTGCAGCAGAACACATTTCAGCGATCGCTTGCAGCTGTCAATGAACAGTCTCCAATCTTCGGGTTGGTACTGTGGCACTCCAAGCTTGTGCAGAAGCTGCGCAATATCTGTACAGTATACCAAGTCCTTCTCTTCAGAGAAAAAATGGAGGTACTCTTGATGTCTGTTGTGGTAGAAGGTGATGCGAGCACTGTCAGAGAGGAGTTTTTTTTCCTTCAATCTGGATGCCAACAGTTCGGCAGAGAACTTTGACAAGCTGAGATCGCGAACTAGATCATTTCGCTCCTTTTGGGAAAAAGGATATGGAGCATCATCGTCAAGAACCACTTTTTCTTCTTCATTTTCTTCAACACTGGAGGAATCTTCGTCACTAATGTCAGGAAGTTCTCCAAAGACAGGTACTGGAATTTCATCACAATGAACTACAGGACGACGTGCTGATTCAAGATTAGGATACTTGAGGCTGCTCCGGTTCTTTCTGTTGATCCCAGTCAAATCAATAGCGCAGAAGTAGCAGTCAGTGCCATGGTTTGTCGGCTCCCTCCAAACCATGGGAATTCCAAACTTCAGACAACTCTTCTTGCCCTTGGTCCAACGACGCAGATACTCGGTGCATGTCTTGCATACCATGTGTGGCGCCCAAGCTTTATCCTGGTCACCAAGTTTCATACCAAAATAAATATGGTAAGCACGCTTTATGAAAACTTGTGACTGGATTCCTGTTAGGAAGATACGCCGCAGATGTAGCAGAATACATCGAGCTTATTTTTGCAAGATCTTCTGGCCGAATCCATTTAATTCACCGGCAAAAGAAAAAATACCAGTTAGTCAAAAATTGGCGCATGTAAACACTTCAGGATTCGTTTATTTAAAGAAATAAGAAAGAATTTTGCATCATAATTCAAGCAGTAGGAAGAAATTAATCAGTGCTTGGGTAGGGGGCATACCGAGGATCTGTAGCAGCCTCTATCTATGCTACTGCAGTATCCTAGGCACGATGAATCAAGAAAAGGGAGTCTGCCTATCGGAAAGACAATAGCAGTAAACACACAACACCACACAAGGTATCCCAAAGGGGATGCAGTACCCCAGTGGGTTTAATAAAAAGTGCTCAAGTAAAGAAGTAAAAGTTGAAGAGAAGAAGAGGAAGACAACAGAGGACTGTAAAATCCAGGATCGTAATCCGAAGAATTCTAGTTGGTGACAATGTTTAGACCACACCCTTGGGAACTATCTGAATTGGTGGAATTATTGGATTAGTGGAATTATCTACTGCAAGTACGGTGTTGTATACGGAGGACGATTTCATATATATATATATAGAAAATACCCGTACATGTAAACATAAACGTAAAAAAACTTCATGTGGTGATAGATCAAAAAGTTGACCTGATTGAGCAAAATCAATGTGATTTTTGGATGCAGTACATCAAAATTGTCCTAATCAGCTAAAAAAAACTTAGACAATAAATTTGTTGTTAACCAGTGAATTATTATACTCACCAGCAGAGAAAATGGACCTGAGACTTTCAGATGAACTTTCATTCAATTCTTCCCCAATGTTCTTTTGAAAATGTTTTTTTTTATGACTGAATATCACTTAGATAATCTAACATATCCCTCCATAGACCTCAAATTGACCCTGGAAAGTGTACAACTTTCAAAATTTGATGTAGTGCCCACAGTGCACCCCCCCCCCCCCCCCGTTACAGACCCTTCAACTTTTTGTTTTGCCCCCCCACATTTACCTTGGCCCCAAGTTCCCCCCCCCCCCCCAGTTTTTTAGTGCTAGAACCACCACTGACGCTCAGACATGGCAAAATGCATATAATATAATTATATTTGCTTAACTATACGATCTGCCTCTGAAATCGATGAAACCTGTAGCTCTGTTATTCCATTACAATCAAATTAATTCGTTTGTGTTTTTTCTCCCGGTGCCACATACTTCACCAATGGCAATTTAAACCCTTTTGTTGAATTCCTTGACCCCTAAAACCTAGGGTTAGACACCAAAATCAGCTTTCTAGGTTGAATACCCATTGAGATACAGCCACCGTAAACTCCAGTAGCCATGTGTCGGACGCCATCTTGAAAACAATATATTTCTGGAGGCAGGATTTTTTAAAGATGTTAGTATGTTATTAAGCATATTCAGATGTAGTAGAATCCGTTAAAAAAAATGTGTATCAATTTTTTGGGGGTTAGGTGGTTATTTTTCATATATTTACCCGTCTATATCGACTGGGTTAAGGGTGACACTTTAGGCCTTTTGTGGATCATTAACCCTTTGTATTGTATATCGTACGTCTGGCAGCTTAGTGCATTGATATGACTGCAAAATAATTTCAAATAGTATTATATTTTAATTCATGATATTATCCATGTAAATTCCATCATTCCATCATATATTCCTTATTAGGTGTCCCAATATGTAGTTCAGGCACTTGTTGGGCTGGGTTTATAGAGTACGAAGCTTCGACTTGTTGTGTTGTTCAAGTTCATAGTAGGTGAGTTGGTACCTGGTGATTGTCATGTCAGTTAAGAAGCGGCTGCCTTTCAGGCCTCAATAAACCTGGAAGCTACCACGCCGTTTATACACTCCTCCTCAACCTGGTGCACTATTTAACATTGGCGACGAGGATGGGATGGTTCCCCCTGCTGCCTACCATGCCTGTGTACGGTCCATAGTTCCATAGGTCCATAGCTCCTGTGTGAGTTCCATAGAGACCAGGATTGGGGAAGATATATTGCTGTTCTGAAGAATTATTTCGGAGCCAATGGGATCACCGACGGCGTCAAGTAGCGACAAATCTTCCTGTCTTCCGAGGGTCTGGAGATTTACGACCTTATCGTTGCGTTGAGTGACGATACGGTCGTTCCCGCCCCGGCTCCAGGGGCGTTGGTGGCGCCCCTGGAGCCGGAAGCTAAGTCGTTTGACGAGCTGGTAACGCTTGTTCAGGAACATGTGAAGCCACCGCCGAGCAAGATTGTCTCCAGGTTCAAGTTTTATACTCTGGCCAGAAGGGAAGGAGAGCCCATTTCTTCCTTCGTTGTGAGGTTACGACAGGCTGCCCAGGATTGCAAGTTCACGGACTTTAACGAACACTTGCGGGACAGATTTATTGTTGAGATCGGCAATGACAAGATCCAGACAAGGTTGCTCTCCATGTCGGATGATGTGAGCTTCCCCAAAGCCCTGCAAGAGGCTCTGGCGATGGAATCGGCTCAATCAAATGCAGAAAACATCCAGGCGGCAGCTGCTGCTTCGAGTGTGAGTGATGCCTCGGCTGTTTGTGAGGTTCATGAAGTGCGTTCTGCTCCAAAGAGTCAATGTTATGGCTGTGGTGGTAACCATTACCGGCGCTACTGTAAATTCATGGATGCTGTGTGTCATGCCTACAGCCGTAAGGGGCATATCAGTAGGGTGTGTCGATACCCGGTTCACCATCAGCGTCAGGGGAAACCCACAGCCAGTGAGGAAAGACAAGTCACGGCAAGAGGAAAGTCACTCGTTCAACTCATCTGGTGGAGCAAGACGATGCGGGTGCAGTTTCTTCTGAGGATAGTGATGTGGAGTGCTATACTGTTTGTAACGTGAGTACTCTGAACACTTCTGCTATTGAAATCACTATTCAAGTTCAATCTAGAAACATCACGATGCAAGTGGATACTAGTGCTGCTATTTCATTAATTTCAAAATCAACTTACAATAATATGTTTAGTGATATTCATCTTGAAAGATTTAAAAACAGGCTTACTACATACAGAGGACAAGCTGTCAAGATTCATGGATGTGCTAAAGTGGCTATTAAGTATGGTGATCAATACGTAAGCTCTTTACCTCTAGTGGTAGTTGAGCAGGATGGTCCTTCGCTCATGGGCCGTAATTGGCTATCACACATTCGTTTGGATTGGCCTAACATCTGTAGTGTGGTGCAAAATAGTGTGGAGGATGTCCTCACTAAATACCCTAAGGTATTTAGATGTAATCTCGGAGAGTACAAAGGATCACCAGTGAAGCTTTTCATAGAGGACGGTGCCAAACCTCGATTCTTTAAAGCAGGACCTGTTCCCTACGCAATCAAAGGGAAAGTGCAAGAAGCCATAGAGAAGAATGTGCAGCTTGGTATTTGGCAGCCTGTTGATTATTCTGACTGGGCAGCACCCCTTGTTCCCATCGTAAAAAGTGATGGTTCTGTAAGACTGTGTAGAGACTATAAAGTCACCATAAATCAGGTAGTAGAGTGGATTCCTACCCTTTGCCCAGAATCGAGGATATATCTGCCGAGTTACGAGGAGGGGAAAAATTCACTAAAATTTATTTGCATTCAGCTTATTCCCAGATTCCTATAGATGACCGATACCAAGAATACCTGACTGTAAACACTCACATGGAACTCTTCAATGTTAGACGGTTACCTTTTGGAGTTAATGCTTCTGTTGGTATTTTTCAGCGCATCATCTGCAATGTTTTGAAGGGATTACAAGGTGTTAGCGTCTATCTTGATGACATTTTGATCACCGGGAAAGATGACGAGGAACATCTCCGCACCCTGGAACAAATACTGAAGCGTCTCCAGCAGGCGAGGCTACAGTTCAAGAAAAAGAAGTGTTCGTTTCTACAACCGTCTGTAGTGTGTTTGGGTCATCGTATTGATGCTGAAGGACTCCATCCCACGGGCGAGAAGGTAAGGACTGTAAGGGAGGCGCCTCGTCCATCAAACAAGGCAGAATTAAGATAATTTCTCGGGCTCACAAATTACTATGCCAAATTCCTTCCCAACTTGTCTGATATTTTATCACCGTTGTACAACCTGATCAAGAAGGATGTTGCCTGGAAATGGGGTAAAGCCGAGCAGGAAGCTTTCCGGCGAGCTGCAGACATCCTTAGTACTTCACAAGTGCTTGTTCACTATAATCCTGAACTTCCTCTTCTGCTAGAGTGTGATGCCAGTCCCCGAGGCTTGGGTGTTGTGCTCTCGCATAAGTTTCCAGACGGTACTGAACGCCCAGTGGCGTTCGCGTCCCGCACCCTTACTAAGACAGAAACTAACTACGCTCAGATTGATAGAGAGGGCCTGGCTCTAGTGTTTGGCGTGTTAAGATTCCATCAGTATCTATATTAGGGTGGCTCAAAAAAACGCTTTTCGTGAAATGTCACCCTCCCCTGGTTTTATTTTGTGCGTATTGGTGTATACATCACCCTGATTTTCTTTCAGAAATTTTAGACCTATTTTGAGGGGTGCCATTTCACGATTTTCTTAAAAAAATCAGAAAAATCACGTTTTTTGGACCTGGTGCACATATAGGTGAGCAGATTCTATTGAAATTCAGGATTTAAGTACGTTACAATGCAAGCTTTCTGCCCATAGATGGTTTGTATGGGTTTATTTCATGTCCTATCAATCATTTTAGTGGCAAAAACATATTTTTTACACAAAAAAAAAAAAAAATCTACTCCAAAAACACTGAAAATTTACATACAATCAATCATGCTTTAAACAATCACATAGTATTACAGTCCTGGTTATAATACAAAACCGATGTTCATTCTACAATCTACATTCTATCTACATTTAGATAATGTCATTCAAGTCTGCCTTGCGGAGGTGACAGAGGCGGCAGCGGTGGTCGATTCCGACCAGTATGACATCATCAATATGGCCTGCGTCGCGTGTCATGTTGGCATATTCCTGGACATCCTTGACCGCCCTCTCCGCACTGTCATTGACGACCTTCATGTCTCGGGTCAGGTCCCTCAGCTCCTGGTAGGCGGGGGACAGAGGCCAGGTCGCGGGCTCAGTGAGGAGCCACGCTGTGTCAAGGCGGAAGAGTTTGAAGAGAAGCCATGACCTCTCTGTCACAAAGACGGCGAGGCTTGGGCGGGTGTCGGTCAGTAGGCGAATCACAGGCTGGAAGTTTGGCTTTCCCGGGGCAAAGTAGCGTGGTGCAGGCAGTGCCACCAGAGCATCAGCAACCTTCTTCTCCTTGTCTGACACTATGTCATCAAAGAGACACAGGATGACCTGCTCGGGCACGAGATACCACATGTGCCGCCGGACACTATCCAGCTCCTTCCTTGCTGCAGCGGGCAATTAAAAAAAAATATTGTAAAAAATATGTTTTGCCGCTAAAATGATTGATAGGACATGAAATAAACCCATACAAACCATCTATGGGCAGAAAGCTTGCATTGTAACGTACTTAAATCCTGAATTTCAATAAAATCTGCTCACCTATATGTGCACCAGGTCCAAAAAACGTGATTTTTCTGATTTTTTAAGAAAATCGTGAAATGGCACCCTTCAAAATAGGTCTAAAATTTCTGAAAGAAAATCAGGGTGATATATACATCAATACGCACAAAATAAAACCAGGGGAGGGTGACATTTCACGAAAAGCGTTTTTTTGAGCCACCCTAATCTATATGGTAGAAAATTCACCCTAATGACAGATCATAAGCCCTTAACTTACCTGTTTGGAAGAAATGCAGCCTCCCCTACCATGGCCTCACCTCGTGTTCGGCGTTGGGCGCTTACCTTATCTGCTTATGACTATAATATTCAGTACAAAAAGGGCCCACGGCAGACAATTCGAATGTAGACGCCCTTAGTAAACTTCCACTCCCTGACCTGCCGAAACGTGGACATACGCCGGAGGATCTGAATTTAGTGATAGGGTTGCTGGACTCTGCTGAAGTAGTAAATGCTGCCGTCATACGAAGGGGGACTCAACGTGAGCCAATCCTTTCACAAGTGTTGCAGTGGGTTCAATGGGGTTGGCCTAGTAAAGATCCTGGGGGTGTCTATGGGCCTTATTACATCAGGAGGTATGAAATATCTCTTAAGGATGGTTGTCTCCTGTGGAGTTTGCGTGTAATTATACCAGAGGGATCCCGAGATGGTGTGCTGGGTCTACTTCATGACGCCCACATTGGTATGGTACGGATGAAGGCGCTGAGTCGTAGGTACGTGTGGTTGCCTGGAATAGATAAGGACGTTGAGAGTACTGTGAAAGCTTGCAGGGAAAGTGATGAGCATCAATATGCCTCTGAAGTTGCTGAACTACATCCTTGGGAGTGGCCTTCTATCCCGTGGTCAAGAATACACGTTGATCATGCTGGACCATTTATGGGTAAACTTTTTCTCATTGTGATTGACTCTCATTCGAAGTGGCTGGAGGTTAAGTTAGTACACAATACTTCTACTAACGCCACAACAGACGCTTTAAATTCCATATTTGCGAGTCATGGTCTTCCAGTTACAATGGTTACAGATAGTGGGACTGCCTTCACTAGTGAGGAATTTAGAAAGTATTGTCAGAAGAGCGACATCAAGCACATAACGTCAGCCCCGAGACATCCATCCACCAACGGCTTGGCAGAAGGAGCCGTCCCGAACTTCAGGGCTTGTATGAGGAAGATGGATAAATCCTTACCTTGGAGTGTTCGAATCAACCGTTTTCTATTCATCTATAGGAACACCCCGCAGAGCACTACCCATCAGACTCCTTCACTGCTACTCATGAACCGAGGGGTGCGGATTCATCTCTCTATGATCCAAAGTTACCTTAATACCAGGGTCCTGAGGAGGCAGGCAACTTAATGCAAGACGTGCGTGCCAGGACTCGATACTTCATGGAGGGAGATAAAGTGTATACGCATTTTGGTGGTCCCAAGTTCGAATAGGTTCCGGGAACTATCCAGTCGACAACCGGTCCGTTGTCTTACATAATAATGCTAGTTGACGGTCGTGTGGTGAGGAGACATGTTGACCACATTAGAATCCGCAACACCGAAGCCATTATGATACCTAATGATGTTGAACCTTCTTATTTTAGAGAACCGGCACCCGAACCACTGATCCAACACCCGCCCCAGATTATTCCTGAGGAAATCCCTCCGCCATCTCAGGTGCAGAATGCTCCGGTTCCTGAGGTCGAAGCTCCTGTGGTTTCGAGCTCTCCTGTGCTGAGTGTTCCAGTTACTGAAGCAAGACCTGAGGCAACAGCTGCTGCGAATCGCTACACCACTCCGATGCTGAGGCGTTCCAGTCGTATAAGGCACGCTCCTGATCGCCTTGGATATTAATGGATATGTTTAGTTAGCAACTGATTAATTTGTAAAAAATTAATGTATAAGTCCTAGTTACAGACTTAAGGGGGAAGGAATATGTAGTATAGGCACTTGTTGTGCTGGGTTTATAGGGTACGAAGCTTCGACTTGTTGTGTTGTTCAGGTTCATAGTAGGTGAGTTGGTATCTGGTGATTGTCATGTCGTCAGTTAAGAAGCGGCTGCCTTTCAGGCCTCAATAAATCTGGAAGCTACCACGCCGTTTATACACTCCTCCTCAACCTGGTGCGCTACTTAACACAATGGGTATTGATATATGTTGATAACATGTTGAAATTATTGAAATAAGGGAAAATATGACCCTGTTTGTTATCCCGTAATCTTTGTTCGGTTTATCAACTGTTATTTCTATATGATACTGTACACACTAGACTAACTGATAACGTTTTCCATGTAAACTCATTCCTATGTGTCTCATCTTTATTGCTGTCTCTTTGGTTGTTGCTGATTAAGCTGGAAATATTTGAAATAAATTGATATATGCTAATTTCTATAAACTATTATAAAAACTTCTATAACAATTTTTAATAGTTTGAACTGGCCTAATAATAGTGATGGTACCGCTATTGAGATACTATGTATATTACTGTGTTAATATATGTAATATTAAATGAATATTTCCCACTTTCAAATACGCACCAGCGGGCCTCCGGAGAATTTACGTATAGTTGCCGCTGCTTGTCACTACTGATGTAATACTACATCATGATAATCATATAACTGTTGTTTGAAAATGTTTACACATAGAAATCTTCAATTCTTCAAATTTTGTACATTGATGTTCAATATAGTACATTTTCCTGTCTAAAAATACACCAGCGGCCCTTCGGAGGGCTGTCGGAGGAAAATTTGCCGCCGGCGGCCGCCGTTCGCCGCTCTACGGCCTACGTTGGCCCGCCGGTGATGGTTAGCTTGACCCCTTCTTCCTCCTTGGGCTGTACAGCCACACCTGCTGCCCTTCCTGGAATGCCGGCACCTGAGAATGCCGGTCATAGCGGGTCTTCATGGCCTCTCCCGCCATCCGGAGGTTACCCCGGACATGGTGGTGTATCTCCTCCATACGTTCTTTTAGGGCAGCGGCGTAATGTGTGGTTGCAGTGGGCATCCCCTCGTCCGGTGGCCGTCCGATGATGAGGTCCAGTGGTAGCCACAGCTCCCGGCCACACATAAGCCTGGCAGGTGAGTAACCGGTGGCCTTATGTTCTGCCGACCGGTATGCCATGAGTAGTAGGGGGAGCTTCAGGTCCCAGTCCCCCTGTCCTTCCTGGCAGCTATACGGCAGCTGCTGGGCCAGTGTGCGATTATAACGTTCCACCATGCTGTTCGACTGCGGCCGGAGTGGAATGGTACGTGTCTTCTGCAAATCGAGCAACTGGCAGCACTCCCTGAACACCTCGGACTCAAATTCCCTACTTTGGTCCGAGTGTAACTACTCAGGCACACCGAATCTGGAGAAGAATTCATCCACCAGTGTTACACCCTTGGACTGCCATACCACCACCTTTCCCATCGTGTGGCAGTCCGTCCGTCCTAACCATCTAACCATCGCCCTGTTACTCGGGAATCACTCGGTACCTCTGAGCGCTATTGGACTCCCGTTCGGTACCCTGCTCCATGACTCGGCTACGCCTGGGTGAAACAAGCCGGGCTTCATTAGAAGTCAACCAGGAGACCTCTGAATTCTGGGTCAGTCAGTCTCAACCTGACCACGGCTGAACGAGGATCTCCTCTCATGCTGGGATTCGTGAGCCAAAACCTCTCATAGTATAAGCAATTTTGTCTTTTGATGTATTAATTATTATTCCTTGCATCTTGATTGTTTTGGTGTACTTTATTTAATTCTTCATTTCACTTTGTTTTTGTTTTCTTGTTTCTCTAGCAATGTGTAAGGTTTTTTTGAAAATAAACTATTAGTTTAACGACATCTTTGCCATTCCTTACACCCTAATGTTTGTTCTGTGACTCCCCTAGATCACAGTACGTAACACCAGAGATTCTGCAACCGTGGCAGCCACATGGTTGGGGAGAGGGTAGGCTTCCGTGTTGGCTTTGTCGGTAGATATGTTTATCCCTACAATTATATATTTAAGGCATCTCTAATAATTTCTATGTTAAAAGATTATTGTGCTGTAACTGTGACACGCCCATGACACGCCCGTGTCCCATCTACAACACATACCGCCAGATGGCAGTAGCTACTGGAGGACAAGACCACACCTTTGTTATTGTAACCCAGAGGCACGCCCTGACGCCCGGCCTGATAGACTACCGCACCATGGCCTCAGAGAAAGATATCCAATCGTGCATGTCGGACGGACGTGTGTGTGTCGCGCTGTGTGTGTCGTCCTTACGTGTCATTACCGTTGTGTGTGTTTATACCTTGAGCAAATTGACTCTTATCCAATCGTGCCATAACCAGGCCGATACATATGTATTATGGTTAAGCAATAATAATCATATAATTCTCACCCCATCTTTATAATCGCCCTTCCGCTCAAGGCTCGATTCTATAACTTATAAAACAAGTAAGTAATATGTTAGTACGATAAAAATACGACTAACATATTGGTGGCAGCTAAGGAGATCTGAACATGACCAGTATTTATTGATTCATTGCACATTGCACAAAAACGCCATTTTGACACAAGACGATACATTCTGGAAACAAGATTGTGAGCGAATACAAGAGACAAAAGGAGGAGTGACAGTGAACTTTCAAGAGGTGAAACGGAGAAAGGCAACTTTTGTTTACGCAACGCCCCTGCCTAAAACTGACCATATTGCCCTCAACCATCGTTCCGACCCTTCCTCCCCAAACCATCTTGCCTCGCTCTCTTCCATTTCTCGTCTCCACATACAACGACACACACACGTTGTTGTTTTTTTCTACATATGAGCATTAAAATATATATATATTGGAACATAAAACAAATATAGAATCTGTTTAAGGAGAAGGTGAGTTTACACCTTCATCAATACCTTCGTAATCCACATATTGGAAGAAGAAAGACGTAACCGAGTTGGATATATAAGGTCGTTTATGAGACATCGCGCCTATTGACAACATAGACGCCCATCGTCCCGACACCCTCTTCCATCAGAGTTGCCAGCTCGGGTCGTGACGTACTATAGGCGCCACACCCCATCCCTGGCTGCACCACAAGGGAGGCCTAACGACGCCTGCCTTCCCGACCAACCCACCCCATCTAGATTCAAGGAGAACCACTCTACGGCTTCAACACATAGATATTTAGGTGATATAAAACATACACTGAGCTGATACTTCATGGAAATTTAATTAATTACATCACTTAATGACATTAATTTGCTAGTGTAAACATTCATTTCACATTTTATTGATTAATTTTCCATGTGAAATGAATTAAGACATTATTCATGAGACAGTTCTAATTGATTTAATGTAATCTCATAAATACTAATATTGCTATTGCTTCATTTATAGTAATTTTTAGTATATTAACATATCAATATAATATACTATCTATATTAATAAAAGCGAAAGTGTGTCTGTCTGTCTGTCTGTGTGTGTGTGTGTGTGGTATAGGTTCCGCCCCCCGTGGCGCAAACACCTCATATGGCTCATTTTTGGAACCGGGTTGACCAGGGGAAGGTCATAAGCCCATTTATGAGATGATCCGATCACTTTTTTTTTCTTTTTTTTTTAGCAGCCTATTAGCGAGAATTGTGAAAACAAAAGTAGGTTGCGAGAATTGAGGAAGCCTTGATGTAGGGTGATGGGTAATGGGTGAGTGAATGGGTGGGGTGATGGGTAATGGGTGTGGGGTGATGGGTGAGTGAATGGGTGGGGGGTGATGGGTTGGGGGTGATGGGTGATGGGTGAGGGAATAGGGGGGGGGTGATGGGTAATCTATAATAATATAAGCGAAAGTGTGTCTGTCTGTCCGTCTGTGTGTGTGTGTGTGTGTGTGTGTGTGTGTGTGTGTGTGTGTGTGTGTGTGTGTGTGTCTGGTATAGGTTCCGCCCCCCGTGGCGCAATCAACTCATATGGCACATTTTTGGAACCGGGTTGACCAGGGGAAGGTTTTAAGCCCAGTTATGAGATGATCCGATTTTTTTTTTTTTTTTTTTTTTTTTTAGCAGCCTATTAGCGATAAGTGTGAAAAAAAAGTGGGTTGCGAGAATTAAGGAACGTTGATGTAGGGTGATGGGTAATGGGTGAGTGAATGGGTGGGGTGATGGGTAATGGGTGTGGGGTGATGGGTGAGTGAATGGGTGGGGGGTGATGGGTTGGGGGTGATGGGTGATGGGTGAGGGAATAGGTGGGGGGTGATGGGTAATGGTAAATATAAGCGAAAGTCTGTCTGTCTGTGTGTGTGTGTGTGTGTGTGTGTGTGTCTGGTATAGGTTCCGCCCCCCGTGGCGCAATCACCTCATATGGCACATTTTTGGAATCGGGTTGACCAGGGGAAGGTTTTAAGCCCAATTATGAGATGATCCGATCACTTTTTTTTCTTCTTTTTTTTAGCAGCCTATTAGCGATAATTGTGAAAAAAAAGTGGGTTGCGAGAATTGAGGAAACCTTGATGTAGGGTGATGGGTAATGGGTGAGTGAATGGGTGGGGTGATGGGTAATGGGTGTGGGGTGATGGGTGAGTGAATGGGTGGGGGGTGATGGGTTGGGGATGATGGGTGATGGGTGAGGGAATAGGTGGGGGGTGATGGGTAATGGGTGAGTGAATGGGTGGGGGGTGATGGGTAATGGGTGAGTGAATGGGTGGGGGGTGATGGGTAATGGGTGAGTGAATGGGTGGGGGGGAATACATACATTTCTACATCCATGATTTCAGGAAAGTTAGAAGGGGCTATCTGGAGAGTCCATGTTTGGTGGGCCTTTGGCCCACCAAACACAGGTGGTGGGCCAAAGGCCCACCAATAGCCCTCCGCAGGAGCTAGCCAAAAAGTCCGCCCGGAGGGCGGCTTTGCGGCTAGTATATATATATTTTCTCTCTGTAAAATGTACTTTTTTTATTTTGTGATGCCCTATACATTCTATGATAAGACTTGAATGCACCTGAGATTAGTACTCATATTATATATTTGCGGTAATCATAATAATTATGATAATTACATTAATTATTATTTTACTTTTATTACGCAATTTACTACTGGTACTACCTGTAGCTTATGACTAACAAACCTACTAATTATTTTTTTTGTGAGGAATTTTCTAAACTCTGTGGTGAAAGTCAATCCACATTAACTGACGATAACACTGAGGCAAAGGAAAGTGTTGATTTTGATTTGAAAGAAAGTAGTGAGGGTCCTCATGTTTTGCGTAGTGGTTCGCAGTACTTAAGACGTTCATCTGCATCTTCTATCTCTTTCTTACCTCAACCTCCATTAACAATTAATGTCTCCTCCGACCGGAGCAGGTATCCCAAGGCCAGTACTATTAGTTGTGTTTTTTTAAATCCTCAACCTCAGGCAGCTGGAACGATTAAGTTATTACCTACCAGCGCATCTAACAGGCCTTTTTCGGGAGTTGATGTCGAATATACAGCCCGAGAGTATAATTGCCATGTGCGAGGACGTAATGGCTAATTCATTTATTACTGATACGAGTGACAAAATTTCATTTGTTCGCTCAAGATTACAACCAGGTTCCCGTGCTGCGCATCTCATGCAGGCTAGCGCTTTTACGGAACCCCAAGCCAACAAAGATTACCAAACCTTGCGTTCTAATTTTCTAGAATCCTTTGGTAGTAACGCAAAGCATAGTTTAGCGAAAAGAGTAAATTTAGCTGTTGAAACTTTGCTAAGCGGTGCTGCTACCACTGATTTGTTAGATGCACAGGTGGAAGCAAACCGGATTTCGGTATATTTCATCCAGTATTTGAAGGAGAATGGCTGGACACAGGGAGATAACATTTTCACTTAGTACCAATTGCAAATTTCTTGAATTTTTTGCATAATTCATGTTGCTAAGAGGTACCTTCCGGAAAAACTATCTGTCTCTTAGTTATAGTCCCTAAGAAGTACTGCATGATTTTGTATTGAAATTAATCACCAAGATAGAAGAGAAAGATGGTAACATTATTATTATTTTTATTTTTTACATCACAAAGAACTGGCCAAGGGCACAACAAAAATGGGTAACACAAAGCCCGCTTAGTTGCCAGTCCCTATAAATAAGACAGTAAGAGAATAAAATAAAAAAGAGGGGTGAGCCAATTTAGTTCGGGAGGTGTCTTGTTACTCCTCTTTTGAAAAGATTTAAGTCATAGTAAAGTGGAAAAATAGAAACAGGAAGAGAGTTCCAGAGTTTAACAGTGAAAGGGATGAAAGAGTAAAGATACTGATTAACTCTTGCATTAGGAAGATGGACAGAATAGGGATGAGAATGAGTAGAAAGTCTTGTGCAGCGAGGTCGCGGGAGTGGGGGAGGCATGTAGTTAGCAAGTTCAGAAGAGCAGTGAGCATGAAAATAACGGTAGAAGAGAGCAAGAGAAGCACCATTGCGGCGGTGATTTAAAGATTGAAGACAGTCAGTCAGAGGAGAGGAGTTGATGAGACGAAAAGCTTTTGACTCAACCCTGTTTAGGAGAGCTGTATGAGTGGATCCTCCCCAAACATGTGAGACATACTCCATACATGGGCGGATAAGGCCCTTGTAGAGAGCAAGCAATTGGGAGGGAGAAAAAAAAGGACGCAGACGCCACAGGACACCTAACTTCTTAGAAGCTGTTTTAGCAAGAGATGAGATGTGAGATTTCCAGTTCAGATTTTTAGTAAAGGATAGTCCTAGAATGTTCATTATAGAAGGAGACAGTTGAGTGTCATTGAAGAAGAGGGGATAGTTATCTGGTAGGTTTTGTCGAGTAGATAAGTGAAGAAATTGGGGTTTTGAGGCATTGAACAAAACAAGGTTTGCTTTGCCCCAATCAGAAATTATAGAAAGATCAGAAGTTAGGCGCTCGGTGGCATCTCTCCGTGAATCATTTAGTTCCTGTTGAGTTGGACGTCTAATAAACGACGTTGAAAAATGCAGGGTAAAATCATCAGCGTAGGAGTGGATGGATAGGGCTTTGAGTTAGATTTAGAAGATCATTAATGAATAATAGAAAGAGAGTGGGTGATAGGATAGAACCCTGGGGAACACCACTATTGATAGATTTAGGAGAAGAACAATGTCCGTCTACAGTAGCTGCAATAGAACGGTCTGAAAGGAAACTGAAGATGAAGGTACAGAGAGAAGGATAGAAACCGAATGAGGGTAGTATGGAAATTAAAGATGTGTGCCAGACTCTATCAAAAGCTTTTGATATGTCAAGGGCAACAGCAAAAGTTTCACCGAAACCCCTAAAGGAGGATGACCAAGATTCAGTTAGGAAAGCTAGAAGATCGCCAGTAGATCGCCCTTTACGGAAACCGTACTGACGATCAGATAGAAGATTGTGAGCAGATAGATGCTTAAAGTAATCGTCCAGACCCATTTTTTTTTGCCGAATTATGTTGCATGTACATTCAAAACACCTAATCCACCAAAAATAATTCATTTCCAGGCCCTATTTCCGTAAAAACACGACTTTTGTAAAAAGCGCGCGAAAAAAAAATCTTCCCTCCAACAGGGCTACGACTGTTATTGATGACGTCAGAACAGGGACGCCCGCAGACACTCTGTCTGACACCTGTCGGCAAATGTTATGATGAGCGATTGTACTTCGGTGTCAGATAGGGAATCTGTCGCTGTGACAGATTTAGAGTACGATGCTCAATCTGACACCGAAAGAAATGACGCTGGTCGCGTATACTATGAGGAAAACGAACCCAGATTGTCATGGGATCCTATATGTTTGAGCCGAGTACGAGGTGGTTAACAGGTGTTAGCAGAGCTGAGGTTCAGCAGA
>JACEEZ010004361.1:2500-13735 GCA_016584305.1 Chionoecetes opilio | reverse complement strand
GAACCCAGTTCCTTCCCTCTTTTCACCCACCCTCGCCTGCTCCACTTTTTGTCCAAGAACACACCACACAACAAACACGTTGGTTTTTACCACATATCGATTGGACTATATAGTATATATATATATATAATATATATATATATATATATATATATATATATATATATATATATATATATATATATATATATATTATATATATATATATATCGAAAAACTAAACAAAAACAAACAAACAAATATCAAGAAGAAGCTGTTTAAGGAGAAGATGAGTTTACCCCTTCTACAACTACCTCGGGATCCACATAGCGGAAGAAAGCAAGACCTAACTACAGCTCCAAGGTGGAACACTGTGGAGAAAGAAGTGGAGAAAGGACGTGGGCGTGGTCGTTTTACGTGACGTCGCCGTCCATTGACAACATAGACGCCCCAACGTCCTGCCCGCCGCCCGTTTCACCACACCCTCCTCCAACCTCAAGGTCGGGACATAACTCAGCGCGCCCCACACCCACCCCATCCCTGGCTGACAACCGTCCAACCTACCCAGCTGGATTCAAGGAGAACAACTCTACGGCTTCGACACATATATTTAGGTGAGATAAAACATACACATGAGCTGACTCTTCATGGAAATTTATTTAATTACATCACTTAATGACATTAATTTGCTGGTGTAAACATTAATTTCACATTCTATTGATTAATTATCCATGTGAAATGAACTAAGACATTATTCATGAGACAGTTCTAATTGATTTAATGTAATCTCATCAATACTAATATTGCTCTTGCTTCATTTTTAGTAATTTTTAGAATATTAACATATCAATATATATACTATATATATCTTTTCTCTCTGTAAAATGCACTTTTCTTATTTTGTGATGCCCTAACATTCTAAGATAAGGCTTGAATGCACCTGAGATTAGTACTCATATTATATAATTGCGGTAATCATAATAATGATAATAATTACATGAATTATTATTTTAATTTTATTATGCAATTTACTACTGATACTACCTGTAGCTTATGACTAACAAACCTACTAATGCTCTTTTTAGTGAGGAATTTTCTAAACTCTGTGGTGAAAGTCAATCCACATTAACTGACGATAACACTGCGGCAAAGGAAAGTGTTGATTTTGATTTGAAAGAAAGTAGTGAGGGTCCTCGTGTTTTGCGTAGTGGTTCGCAGCACTTAAGACGTTCATCTGCATCTTTTATCTCTTTCTTACCTCAACCCCCATTAATAAGCATGTCTCTTCCGACCGGAGCAGGTAGCCCCGGGGCAGGTACTAGTAGTTGTGTACCTTCAAATCCTCAACCTCAGGCAGCTGGAACGATTAAGTTATTACCTACCAGCGCGTCTGTCAGGTCTTTTTCGGGAGTTGATGTCGATTACACAGCCCGAGAGTATATTGCCATGTGCGAGGACGTAGTTGCTAATTCATTTATTACTGATGAGAGTGACAAAATTTCATTTGTTGGCTCAAGATTACAACCAGGTTCCCGTGCTGCGGATCTCATGCAAGCTAGCGCTTTTACGGAACCCCAAGCCAACAAAGATTACCAAACCTTTCGTTCTAATTTTCTAGAATCCTTTGGGAGTAATGCAAAGCATTGTTTAGTGAAAGGAGTAAATTTAGCTGGTGAGACTTTGTTAAGCAGTGCTGCTACCACTGATTTGTTTGATACACAGGTGGAAGCAAACCGGATTTCGGTAGATTTCATCCAGTATTTGAAGGAGAATGGCTGGACACAGGGAGATGACATTTCACTTAGTAACAATCGCAAATTCCTTGAATTTTTTGCATACATCATGTTGCTAAGAGGTACCTTCCGGAAAAACCCTGTCTCTTAATTATAGTCCCCAAGAAGTACTGCATGATTTTGTATTGAAATTAAAAACCAAGATAGAAAAGAAAGATGGTAACATACGAACAACTGTGTCATCTGTAGCCACTACTCAGCCTGATGTAGCCGGTAGGGATATAGATGTATCTTATACCACAATTGCGGCCATCCCTAGTTCTCAACCAAGACCTATCTTTACGTGCCATTATTGTCAACAAGAAGGACACACTGCAAATAGGTGTTTTATTAAAGCTAAAGAACAGCAACGCCAAAGAAAACTTAAAGCCACCTCAAGGCAATACCTGCTTCAAGAAACTTAGACGGAAACCGAACCTCTACTGGTACACATGATCGCGCACGATCGACGACTGCGAACCGTAATCCCACAAGACAATGAAATACTTGTTCTGGAAACGATGCCGTTTCTCGCGGTGCGGCACACAATACTTCCTACTGTGTTATCCATGAGTGTGACGGAAACTCTACGGATAATTGCTATGTGGTTTCAAAAATAAAGACTCGAATGCAGCAGTACCGTAATAACACTCAGTCGGGGGAAGCTGCACGCCCAGCACAAACCAAACCAGGCTAGCAAATACAAATGGTATAATTGATAATACTGCAACTCGGTTGAATAACGGAAAAATTCTCTCATCTTTAATAGCCGCTTGCAGTCAAGCCAATATTTTGGCTCTACCTACCAGATTAGGATCCGTGAGAGCTTGTTCGCGGTGGACACAGGCGCAGCTGTTAACGTGCTATCCGAAAAGGCTTACCTTGCACTAAAACGCGCGTCACGTGGCAGCCGCTGGCCTCTTAAACCAAACGATCTTAATCTAATGGGAGTTACTAACGATCCTCTTAATATATTAGGAGTTGTTCGTCTGCCCGTTAGGTCGGGAAAAGGTACGCCTACTATTCGTTTGAACTTTTACGTGGCTTCTAATTTTACGTTGCCCTCGGACGGATTATTGGGTTTAGCTTCTTTGAGAGCGAACCGGATGATAATACATCCAGATATCAATACCATAAGGTTCTTAGGGAGGAATTTCAAAGCGATGGAACAACCCATTTGCTTAACTTCCCAAAATAAGGTAGTTCCTTCTAATGCACCAACCGTTCCTAGTGTTCAGGTTTCTACTGATGAATTAATAAATGGAACACCGCCTAACTATGAAACGAATTCGCGCGTAGACTTTGCTAATACCCTGCCTACAAATTCGTATCATCAAACAACGGTAACTGACCCTAAGGAAATGTGGAAAGTCGTAAAGGCCACGGTAATTGGTAATCATATTATTCCCCACCGTACGGCAATGCACATTCCTGTATCAGTCCCAAATACCACCGTGGGTTGTGACATCTGTATAGAAGGCCCCAGCCAATTGCACAGACTAACAGTGGAAGTAACCCTAAGTGAAATTCGTGAAGGAAATACAGCCGTCGCTCTTGTTGTTAATGCGACTGGCGGTCCTGTCAAACTTCGACAAGGAGTATAGTTAAGCCGTGCGTTAGCTTTTGACAGACAGATAGTGCTAGAACCTTTAGACTTACCTACAAGTTTTGTCAGTTCAGTAACTTCGTCGTCCAGCAACTCAAATTTGGCTCAAGCACAAACGCTTGACTCACTTGTCACAATTGTGGATTATCCCGAGCACAAGGTTTCATTGTTGCAACTGCTTAAACGGTACCGTGATGTTATAGCCTTGCCCGGATAAGCGTTAGGTTCAACTGTTAAAACTAACCACCACATTAAACTTAAATCTGGAACCCATCCTGTGTATATTCCAGCATATCGTCTACCTCACAGTCAAAGACAAATTGTTGATGAACAGATTACAGATATGTTGTATCAGGGTGTTATCCAAAACTCCCGTTCACAGTGGAACTCGCCTCTATTCCTCGTTCCTAAAAAGAACGGACAGTTTAGACCTGTAATTGATTTCAGGCGAGTAAATGAAGTTACGGAGGATGATAGGTATCCTTTACCTGTCTTAAAAGACTTGCTAATGTCATTAGGACATGGTAACACTATGTTCAGTAGCCTTGATTTGGTTAGTGGCTACTGGCAGGTGCCGATGGCTCCTGCATCTAGGGAAATTACTGCCTTTAACACTCCTAGTGGACACTACGAGTGGCTCAGGGCACGCCTACTCCACAACTGGTTTACTTGGTCTTGTTAAGAGGCAAAGCCTCACAGTCGTGGTGGTCCACCGCTGCTGCCAGTCCTGGCGTCCCTGTCTAACAGGGCCACCTGGTCTGGTATAGTGTTGGACTGAGTCAGTCTTACGGGAGGGCGCCGTTTCTCAACACAACTGCTCGCCCCAACACACTATAGGCGTGTATCACCCTACACACGCCACTCCTTTCCGTGTGCAAACTTTTCTCGAAAGGCACAGCTGTCTTGCTGCACCCATAAAGGATGCATGCATGTATGTAGCATATAGCAAAAAAAATCTATCAGAAACACCCAAATATCTTCAAGTACTATATTTATCTCTGTGTTTACGTGCCTCTCTGATCAGCGCGGGAAGATGAGCCTCCCTGATGGTACGTCACCGAGCCTGAGCCTGAGCGTCTGCAAACCTTGAGAGCGTTTTGAAAACTCGGGGAATTTGCAGATTTTGATTGCGGATTATTTAAAAACGGCTGACTGGATACAAAAAGTGACGACGTGTTCTTGATATACTCGTTAATGGCTATGATTTGATTGCATTAAATCAGGAATGATGAAATGGTCTGGACGATTACTTTAACTGGTACTGTTCAGGAGACAAAATCTGAAATGAAATGGAATGAAATGAAATGAAATGAAATGATAATTAAACTTAAAATATTTAATATGGTACTGAGAAAGAAAGAAAGAGAGAGAGAGAGAGAGAGAGAGAGAGAGAGAGAGAGAGAGAGAGAGAGAGAGAGAGAGAGAGAGAGAGAGAGAGAGGAGAGAGAAGAGAGAGAGAGAGAGAGAGATTATTAATATGTGAAAGGTAAGAAGGAAGGAAGGGAGGAGAGAAGGAGGGAGGAAGGAAGGGAAGGAGGGGGAGTGGAGGTAACACGGCTCTCCTCCTCCTCCTTTTCCTCCTCCTCCTCCTCCTCCTACATACGATTTATTGTAATATAATAAATACTACTATTACTACTATCATTGGAGAGAGAGAGAGAGAGAGAGAGAGAGAGAGAGAGAGAGAGGAGAGAGAGAGAGAGAGAGAGAGAGAGAGAGAGAGAGAGAGAGAGAGAGAGAGAGAGAGAAGAGAAGAGAGAGAGAGAGAGAGAGAGAGAGGAGAGAGAGAGAGAGAGAGAGAGAGAGAGAGAGAGAGAGAGAGAGAGAGCAGAGAGAGAGAGAGAGAGAGAGAGAGAGAGAGAGAGAGAGAGAGAGAGAGAGAGAGAGAGAGAGAGAGAGAGAGAGAGAGAGAGAGAGAGAGAGAGAGAGAGAGAGAGAGAGAGAGAGAGAGAGAGAGAGAGAGGAGAGAGAGAGAGAGAGAGAGAGAGAGAGAGAGAGAGAGAGAGAGAGAGAGAGAGAGAGAGAGAGAGAGAGAGAGAGAGAGAGAGAGAGAGAGAGAGAGAGAGAGAGAGAGTTGGTCCAGTTAACACACAAACACAATTAAGTCATCGTACTTCTAATGTTTATGGCCAGCCGGCCCAGCCGTGACATGCGGACTCTCGTGCGCCTGAAAGGCTGCGGCTGATGATTGCCACTGAAGCCCCAGCCTTTATAATGTATGCCATTATTTCAATAGTTCCAGACAATGACAGGTGTTTTCCTTTCAGGAGTTGGCTCAATATAGTCCCTAGTTATATCTCATTGGCATGTCTGTAAGAACTGACTGTTTTAACATTGTAACAGGCCTCACTATTGGTATTTGTTAAATGTCCTTATAATTTTTTTAGTTTTCACACAACGATGAAATTCGTTTATTAATATTAGAGTATGCATATTATGATATACATTGGATACTAAAAACTTCATTGAAGTACAGCATCAGCTGATAAACAAAACAATACAAATGCCTAACTGATTACTTTAAAGCACCTTGTCCCCATTTCTGAGAGACGACACTATGGCCACCTGACGAGAAGTGAGGTGAACTGCAAATAGTGATAAGTCGAATTGGCTTGAGTATAATATGACTTTAGACCGAAATGTCTTGGTGATGATTTGATTTCATTACCAATCGACTCAGTAGGAATTGACCTGCACCCAGCTGATGAGATAGGGAATGAAGGTTGCTCAGAGAGAGAGAGAGAGAGAGAGAGAGAGAGAGAGAGAGAGAGAGAGAGAGAGAGAGAGAGAGAGAGAGAGAGAGAGAGAGAGAGAGAGAGAGAGAGAGAGAGAGAGAGAGAGAGAGAGAGAGAGAGAGAGACACTTCATCAGATTATTGTTTTTATTATAATTATTTTTCTTACATCATAAGGTGTATGGGCAAGAACAAAAAAAAAGTAACAAAAAGCCTGCTACGCCGTTAAAGTACACATACAAATATTTTAGAAAGGGGAGAACGATTTGACCAATTTAGTTTGAGAGGTGTCTTAATCCTTCTCTTGAAGTAATTTAAGTCGTAGGAAGGTTTACGAGGATCAATAGGGTAGAGCGAGTTACAGTTTTATTTGGACCCCCAGTACAGCCACTGCTTACAGAATGACCGTCTGTTAGCTACTCCTAGTACTCCTCCCCACCGTGCAGTGGGCCGACGATGCTGCTCCTCACCCAACATATCGTACATCTTCCATCTCCCCCCCCCCCCCCAGTTAATTAATGGTACAATTAAAGTAACTAAAAACATTAGCTTAAAAAAAATAAACACAATTCCTGTGGCGCCTCACAATAATATAAGAAAATGACATGAGACAATTAGTTCATGTCCTTAAAAAAAAAATGCCTAGAATAACAAAACTAGAAAAAAACATGCTGTTGCAGCTGCAAACACTAACCCCGACAATGCAGCTTTTCCACATTACATTACATAGTCTTGCAACCATACATGGATGCTTATGCTCCCGACGAGGGCGGGTGGTAGTCGTGTTGTCGGTAGCATAGCTAGTGTCCCGGATTATGCACCAGGGCCCAAGTTTCCTCTCCCGCCCCNTATTTGGCCCCGTTCCCAAAAAAGGGTTTCCCCAACCCCTTTATTTTATTATTTTTTGTATGGAGAAACGACTCCCATATGACTTGCTTAGTAGCCCTCAAAAACCTGTGTATAATGTTGATGATTATGCTAACTGTTAACTTATAGTTTTCTCAGACTTATATTCCAATGTCAGAGATAAATTACAGGCTTTCAAGACTGCTATGTGCTCGCAACAACACCGGCGCTCTGCACCCGTTCAAATCCGGGTTGGTGACTGTCATGATTCGAGTCCCGGAACGGAACTCTAAATTAGCTTCTAAATTTGTGGGTCCGCGCCTGGTAGTTAAGCAACTCCATGGAAATAATGTTGATATTTTGGATCCGTGGTTAAATACCTTAGAAGTCATTCACAGTGATCAACTTAAACGGACCAATGCCAAGCCTGATTTAAGCTTAGTAGAAACTACTAATCTTAGCGATGCTACGCGGCTTGAAACTAACAAATCTTAAGCCGCGGTCACACGACAGCTTTTTTTGAGAATATTTAGCAGGCAATATTCAGCCGAAGCAATTTATTGCCGTGTTTTGGTCACACGGACTTTCACAGAGGTAGCCGAGTGTTAATGCCAATTTCGGCTTCTCAAGCCTTATCTGAAGAAGCGTCTTTGGAAAAATAGAGATAAATAGGGAGAAACTGGTTCACATATAGGGTGGTGAATGATTGGAATGGATTCTTGTGTATGGAAGTGCGTCAGTGATCAACAATAAGTTGGTCCAGTTCAGTATCCCATAAAAAGGTAGACAGTCATCAAAGAAAATAGAAACCATCCCTAACTCATGAAATCTTCCTAAGTGTATTATATCCTTCAAAATGTTTAAAAAAATGTACAAGACTTCACAATTCGTATTGTAATCGGTTCTTGCCACTATGTAGGTGTTTATTTTAGCTTTTGTATATTGAATTAGAGCGTGTATTAAAAATGAATGTCAAATAATATCCGTTGGTGGAAGGAATTTCGGCAATTTTCTTGCCGAGAAAGACCGACATGTTGGTCTTCACTCAAAATCGGGAATTTTAGCCAAGTTTGACCCGGCAATGTCTTCCGGGTTGAATATTGCCGAAAAAAGCTGTCGTATGACCGCGGCTTAATACTCCTACTGACCAACCAACTCATGCTTATAGTTTACGTTCGCGTAATTGATTGCTTGTCTTTTTATTGCTTTTCTTAGACAAACTTTCGTGCATGATATTTGGTATAGGAATAAATGCATGAGTAACTGGAAGAAATTGGGTAAGGTACTTTCATCTAACCTTTTTCTCTTCTTTTATAAACTCATCCATTTTATTAGCATAAACAAGTAGAGCTTTAATCGAGCTTTTACTGTGTTAGAACAAGCACTCCCTGCTTTGACTAATATGGTTAATTTTCTTGTAAGAACTAACAAACATTACTAACAAATACGGTTGACGCAGCGCGTGGAAAGGGAACAGCTTCACTTTTTCCTATTATTGATTTTATGCATGTCTAGGAAATAGCGAAGTAGAACTGCCAGTTGACATCATTGTTTTAAATGGTTTGCAACACTATTACCCTCTCCTTGAATCAGTGCTAACGTCAGATCCCATTGTTAAACATGTTCTTTTCCAGCCGAACATGTGTTTGAAGTTCACATAGTAGGACAATATAATGATAATAAATATTTACTTAATGGAAATGGTTCATAATAGAAATATTTTTAATTGTAAGGTGGTGCTAACTCAGGCAAATGCTTCTCAGGCCTTATCGTTATGTCCTTACACCCACTTGATTTCGAAACCTTTTTTTTTTTCACAGAAGTTTCTTCGGACATCACTATTTCTTCTTTACACAAACATTCTATGTGTCTGTAGTATGTCCCGAAGGTGCAGTGTATCAGAAAGTGTCCGGTCATTTCGCAATTCTAATGGCTTGCTATTTGCGCTCTGACTATTTGAATACCTTTTCTGAAAAACTGCACGAAGGATTTATAGCTAATTTCACTGCTCAACTTTTCCCTATTGACAGCTTGAAGTATATAAATTTTCAAGCATTAAATATGTCACTAACACCATTTCTGAGCTTACATTCTCTAATTTCTCAGAATTGGAAACAGCTGTACAGGACTCTTTACCTGTCTACCTTAACCCAGCTGTTCATTTTCCTTCAATGATTATGCCAATCATACTTAACATTATTATAGTAATTCCACTTTGCCTTGTTGTTAGGAAGGCCCTATCTTTGTATGTTCTCCTGAAGGGCAAAATCCGACAAAATCAGGTTAATACATAATAACATGGTTAGGTACATGTCTCTAGGATGGCGCGAGGTCGCGCCTGGTAGGTGACCGAGCGATGTTGGCTTTGTCGGTAGATATGTTTAGGTAGATATGTTTATCCCTACAATTGGGGAATTGGTATCATACAATGGGGAGGCGGTAGCGGAGTGGTTAGCGTCTCCGACTGGCGTTCTCGGTGACCCGAGTTCGATCCCCGAAGAAAACCAAAACCTTTCTGCACCGTCGAGTGGCCTAAGAACACCCACATGCCCTGCCCATCAACTCTACCTTCGATTGCGAGTGCATCGGAGGACACAGGGGGGCGGCATGAGCCTCTAATCACAGGCGTCACTATAAGAACCTGCCTGCGCCACCATGGGCGAGGACCAACCATCACAGCCCTCAAGTGAACCTCCAGAGTCTACCATCCGAGCCCTGGGTCACCACTGCCTACAGGCGCTATAGGCACAAATGTAAAAAAAAAAAAAAAAAAAAAAAAAAAATATATATATATATATATATATATATATATATATATATATATATATATATATATATATATATAATATATATATATATATATTTAAGGCATCTCTAATAATTTCCATGTTAAAGATTATTGTGCCATAACTGTGTCACGCCCATGCCACATCGACTTCCACGTCTACACATACCCGGCAGAGGTCACCACTATACGGTGACAAGACCACACCCTGTAACCTGACACCCCAGAGGCACTCCCTGCCTCACCCAGCCAGCCAGCGCTCCTACGGCGTCACCCTGTGACGCCAGAGGAAGATAGCCAACGATACTGTGTGGACGTTGGGTTGTGTGTGTCGCGGAACTATTTGTGTTGTGGTTATACCTTTATGCAAATTGACTCTTAATCCAATCGTGCCATAACCAGGCCGATACATGTGTATTATGATTAAGCAATAATAATCATATAAATCTCACCCCATCTTTATAATCGCCCTTCCGCTCAACTTCTCGATTCTATACTTGCAACACAAGTAAGTAATATGTTAGTATGATACAAATACGGCTAACAGGGAGGAAAAAGGATCAACTCTTTTCTCAGAGTCAGATTATGTAACTGTACTTTTTATTAGCAATATATTAAAGCCTAGGAAGGTATAATCATTCCTTATATAATGTATAACCTTCGGCAACCGTGTAGGTATAACCTTCGGCAAAAGTACATTCGGCATCCTGTCCGTGTACCAGTGTGATCGATCTTTGGGTAATCCTGGAACCTCACACACCACACACCCATCCCCTTGCTCAAGGGAGACAGAAACCGCCCGAATTTCTCAGTGAAAAATCCCCGGGAACAAGGGGCGCCGAGGATCGAACGTCCGACCACAGAATTTGGCGTGACGCTCTAAAGTTACAGGGTTTCTCAAGCTGGGGGTCGCGAACCCCTCGGGAGTCGCGAGATTTCTAGAATGTGCAAAATGCACAATATTCATAATTTATTAGTATTCTTTTATATATATTATCATTATAAAACAAAACGGTACACGGACAGGATGCCGAATGTACTTTTGCCGAAGGACAATAAGCCGAAGCCAAGATGCCGAACGGACACAATGCCGAACTGCATAAGCCGAATGGACAAGAGGCTGAAAATACATACTTACGAAGATTAATATGATTATCATTTAATTTCTACAATGCAACCATTTAAAAATTGTTGCATTGGACATAATAAAAAAACAAGTTTTCCACGGATTTCTTTAATTGAATATACATAAAAGCATAAAAGAAATACATAAAAGCACTTTTTAAATGTTTCCTTACAGGTTTACAATGTAAACATATAAAAATATCACATGTTTATTCTAAAAGTGTTGCAATAGAAAGATTAAAATGTACACAAAAAACTATATAAGAGTATTTAAAAATTGTGGGCCAAAGATCGTAGAAACGCCAATCCTTCTCTTTTATTATAAGAACTACAAATGGATTTTATCCTATCGTTAATGGTATCATATTTTTTGTTTCAGTGAGAGTCG